>PVHY01006698.1:0-72575 GCA_004024945.1 Uropsilus gracilis
TTTTTAAAAAAAAAAAAAAGAGTTAAGATTCTTAGGACTTCCTGGGAGAACTTTCTACCAGGAAAAGTCTACATGTAAATACCAAATGCAAGCCTCACCCACCCTTCAGAGCTTCTCTCTAAAAACAAGCTTTTGGCAAAAACGCAAATTTATTTTCAGGTGCCAGATTTTTTTTGCTCCCTACATTCCTAAGAAAAGTACGTACCTCCTTTATTTATTTTTTTTTTAGCCACTTGTTTTTGTCATGGTAACGTAAACTAAAGATAAGTGTTTAAATGGTACCCAGTCTCTGCCCAGACTTTACCAGTGCTTTTCTATGAACTCTGCCCCCAGCATCCTGAGGAAGGGGGTGGCTGGCAGTGGGGTAGAGCTGAGATCATTTGGGAAGTCTTTAATAGAGAGGAGAGATGTATGCATAGACTTTTTAAAAAAAAATCAAAACTACTGCGGCAGCTGCCCCTTCAGCCTGCCTGGTCAAGTGGTCTTTCTTGCGCTCACCCATTGGGTGTGGAGGATGAGTAGCAGGTAGGCCCCTGCTACAAACTGCCTCCTTTACTAAGACTTGGTAAAACTTGGTCCTAGGTCCTATTGAACCTTCTCCTTCTCTCTGTCCTTTTCTAGTTAGATTTTTTTTTTTTCTGCACCATTTGGCCTTTTGTTGGCATTTGTGGATAGTGGTACCTGGAAGCAGTGAAATAGGATTTGAGTTAAGAACACTTCTTAGACCCATTACCCTGGTAACAAAATCATTCTAACAAGACTTTATGGTTCATCTTTTATCTGGAAATTACATTTAATTGGAATGAAATTGTATTATAACATGTTGGCGGGACAGCTGTTAGGGGTTGTGGTCTTGGGGAATGGAGTGGGACAGCACAGATGTGGAGTGCCTAGACCCTGTAAGTAAACAATGTGCAGAGAGAAGTGGACACAATTTGTGTAAGGGAGGATCTAGAGACCTTACCTGACAACATCTGTTTTCTCTGAGAACAAGGAGGTGAGATCTCTCCTCAGAAATGATAGACTCTTGGTGGGAAATGAGGCAAGTTGCATAGAGAACAACATATCTCCTGTGGGACTGAAAAGCAGCAGCTCAGGGAAATGCAAAGTAATTGTTGCAATGCCCATCTGAAAAGTGAAGGCATTCCCTTTGTAATAATAGCAATCTGTAATGTCTGAGAGGAGAAAAAGTAGCCACATTGCTTGACAAGCTCTGTGACAAACAGTACTTGATTCCCCAGTAGCCTAAAGGGTCTAAAAATTAATCTGCAAATGTAATCACAGTCATCAGCTAAGCAGCAGGCGGACGAGGTGTTGCTTTAGAGCCGAGCTAAGCAAGGTCATCACATTTTTACAAGTTTTTATATTTCATGTTTTCAAACAGTGTAGTAATTTAGGAAAATAATACAAATTCTTGGAACATCTTTATCCAATGTGCTTCAGCATTGCTAGAGTGTTGTATTTGAGAAGAGGAATGGTTTATTCTAGAAGAGAGTGGTGGCCCTCACATTGCTGGTTTTCTTCTGGGCACATGCCAGCTACATGACTGGTCTGAGATCTTCTATAAAAACGCTTGGTGCTAAGCTCATTTTTTTCTGAAATGCTGTCAGGTTTAACTTTTATTGAATTAGATATGACATCTGTAACATCAGTAACAGATCAGTTTGGAGTAGTCATGGAAAGAGAAACCGGTTTCAACATCGTTGACAAAATTAAAAGTAAACATTTGACAAAAATGGCTGCCTGCCGTGTGGTTATTTTAAAAATCGTCTAAAATAGCATTTGTTCTCATGTAGTGACTATTTGGGAAAATATATAACTAACCGGGTTTTCAAGTCTTGTTTATAGAAGACTTTAAGTGATTTGGCAGAACAGTCTGACCTGGAAACGGAGCATGGCGTCAGAATTGACTTTGGAAGCAACAGGTCTTGATTTGACTTCTTGCCTCACAAACAGGGTGACCTAAACACAGCAGGTTATTAAACACATCAACTTTCCTAGTTGCTCTGCTATAAAAAGAGAAATTATACTCTATGCTTCCTAGACAGGAAGAGTAAATTAAAAACATGTGAATGTACTGGACTACAGTACTTGGAATTAAATAGATACTCAACAATTCAAAATACTTTCATTCTTCTGATCCCTCCCTCCCTACCATACCTTTTGTCATGTATTTGTCAATAGAAAAGTATAAATTCTTATGCAAAGTGATAGTGATATGCAGACTGTAGCAATTGGAGAGATTGAAACTTACCTTACTATGACTATTTCCTATACAGCACTTCAAATGTATGAAATGATACCAAAATGATGAAAAGGTAAAAGACCTTAGAGAGTTGGATTTAAAATAGAATAATTGAGATGTTTTATTTGCTTTTCCTACTGAGAGTCAACACAAAGCCAGTATGAAGAAGAGTAACAAAACCAATTTCAACTCCTGTGAAATTAGCATCTTTAATGTGAAACAATAGCATATAAATATAGGATATAGAAAAGTGAACAAGTGGAGAAAGCTGAAGTGTAGATGTATTCATTTATAGGGCTACGATAACAAATTACTACCACTTGGGGGACTTAAAACAATAGAAAATTCTCTTATAATTCTGGAGACTTGAAGTCTGAAATCAGTGTTCACATGTTTGTTCTTTCTTGAAGTTCTAAGGAGAATTTGTTCCTTTCTCCTTGCTTCTAGTGGTAGCCAGATATCCATTGTGTGTGTTAGCTCAGCTGCACTGCTCTGATTTTGACTATCTTCACATCACTTTCTCCCTGAGTATCTATGTCCTTGTTCTTAGGACACCAGTCATTGGATAAGAGATAAAACTAATCTATTATGATCCATATTTTCTCTTGATTATATTTGCAAAGACCATGTTACCATACAGGTCACATTCACAGGTACCAGAGGTTAGGACTCCTTTTCCAAGGACGTTATTCACCCTACAACTCAGGTGACCCCAATAAGAAACAGATCAATACACTCTCTCTTCTAGGAAGACATAAGGGCCAGAAGTAACAGGTTGCACAAATACTGCTGCAGGACTAAGGCATTGGAAACAAGGAATGGCCAAGAAACAGTTTGACTTACATCCAGGCATTGTGGCTCCAAAGTTCAGGCTTGTAACCATTATTCTGCCCTTCCATCCCTGATCCTCCTTCCTTTCATCCTTCTCTAACCCATTTAAAAGAAGATAGGTATATTGTTTGGGAAAATAGTGCTAAAAACTCTAGAAATAGAAATACACGGCAAAGATAAGATGGTCCACTGGAAACAGGTTGCATGGACATAGAAGGTCTTCAGGAGAAAAGAGGAGAATGCGTAGCAACATCTTCTGTCCCTATTCACCACTTAGTCATTAGTACATAGGAACCAAGCTTATACTCTTAAGTGGATGACAGATGTTCTCTGGAGGTAAAGAACAGTTTAAAGAAAAAGGTCTTAAGATACTAGAATTTAGGCTCCCTCTCAATAATAATAATGATAATAATAATAATAGTAGTAATTTTAAATGCTGTCTTACTTGCAAAAACATCCCAGAGAGGTCCACTTGTTAACAAACCTACCTCCTCATAAAGCTTTACTCTAAAATACTAATCTGGACTAACATTCATCAGTTGACATGTGAGGAAAACATTCAACATGAGAAAAGGAAAAGGAAGATTTTACCAAAGAAAGAGAATGTGGAGAATACCATAACTTATAATGCAAGAATGTCAAGCAATTCAATGATGAAATGAATCGTTTTTATTTAAAAATTAGTAAAAATAATGCAGGAGAATGTCATATATTTGGAAAAACATGAACAGAAAGTTCTAAGGGAAAATGGGGGGGAATGTAGAACTTACAGATAATTTGATAAAGTTGACCATATAATTATGTTAATTATGTTATTGTATAATAATAGTTACATAATTTCTTGCTATTGTATAATATAAAGCTTTAAGAGCAAGTTGGAAAAAAGTGATAGGCACAAAGAAAATCAAAGGGAAAATTTAACTCTAGAGAAAACAAATAATCTTACTAAACTACTTGAATTTAACATTGCTTTGTAGGCTAATTTACAGTCATAAATACTGGTGTCCATATTCATGTACAATCCACCTCCCAGATGCTTTGTAGGGTTAATCTATAATCATTTCAAAGAGACAGACTTGATGATAATGTCATGTCTGAGATTAGGCTATAAAAGATAGTGTGACTTTCATTTTGCATACTCAGTTATGCTTTTTCACCCTCTTTGCTCTGGGGGAGCCATGTTGTGAGCAACCTGTTGGCGGGATCTGCTTGTGAGAACATTAATTTTCCATCTCTCAATAAGAAATCAATTAATGTCTAAAACCAATCAAGAGATAGCAGAAGAAATGTAAATATGTCATTCAGAGGCAAAGGACTGATGTTTTTTATGAAAGACAATTTATATTTCTTTGTAAAATAACCATTAGCTTGAAAGAAAATTAAGAGTTCAGAAATATTAAATATCTTGATAGACATGGAGTGGGGATGGAAATGAAGACAGGATGAGATCTTCAACTCAGTTTATCCCTATTAAGATATAACCAGAAGCCAAAACCTCTTCTTTGTTCATACTTAATGTATCTGTATTTTTACCTTTCATTTTTTTCTTTTTTTCTTTTTTCCTTCCTCTGAACCTGATGAGGATGTCTCTATTTCTAGTACTAAATTTAATCATTTTTATGTGATCCAGAAACTGTTCTCCAAGCATGCATTACTAATGAATTAGGGAGATGATGAGCATCAATAATAGTTGTGTCTCTAGTGCAGAATAAGAAATGTGATTTCTCAGTATAAAACAGTTGCATTTTCAATCCTTTTGTCTGTTTGCCATAAATAATACTGGCCGGTGCCCTTGTAGCACATATCTGAATATTCTCCCTCCTTGTAAGGGTGGAAATGAGTAACAGAGAAAAGCAAAGTTATCTATTTGTTTGTTTGTTTGCCCTTTAAAGCAAAAGTAGCTTTCCAGGGCTGCATAAAAGCTTGTTAGTTAATCTGTATCCTCTGAATTCTTAGAAAGCAAGAGAATAGGATGAGATTACAATTTCAAACTATTAATGTTATAATCATTGACTCTTTGTTAATAAGTGTTTTTAAAACATTTCACTAGCCTTCTGAAAAGCAAGGAGGCAGTTAATGTAGCTCGAACCATTTGGGCTTTGGAGGGCAATAGCGGTGTATCTGCTTGTAATATAGTCTAGGAAGGGACATTAATGGATTACTATTTTTAAATAAGTATAAATTTATTGAAGAAAGCATAGGCGTGCATTCAGAAATCTGCAGTTTCCACTGAGCCCCAAGTAAATTAGGAATTATTAGTGTTAGCCTTAATGTTCGCTATTGTGATGTGACAGCATTTGACTTAAATAGTTTTGCCATTTATTAGCACTGATATTAGAATAAATGATAATGACCATTAAGTGTTATGTACATTATCATGTAACTAATTATGCTTGCAGTCTCCTATTAGTCAAACCTCTTTGGATTAATTAGTAGAAAAATTGTCAAATCCCAATTTCTAAAGAAATAATGAAATAAAGGAACATTGAAATATTCCAAAAACTTGATAGTGCAGCACCACTTACCTGATAAATCCACTTTACTCTCACCAGATCCCTTATAGCATCCTCAAGGTTAAAAGTTTCTGACAGTTTTTTTTTAATATAAAATCTGTTAAATCATATATGCATACTGTTCTCATTGAAACACTTATGCAGGAGAAAAATGTTAATATAATATGCAAATAAAAACAGTCTTCTCTCAACAGCATATCCATATTGAAAGATAATCCAATAAATACTGTTTAGATTGAGCATTACAAGTGTTATAACATACTGTTTTTAGTTCTCACAAGCTAATAACTAAAAATCTATAGAACATCAAGGCTGCAAAGACATGATGCAACATAGGAAGTTTTATTATTGATCCTCTCATACCTTATTCCTGTTGATATATTTAGCCTAGGGAATTTTGTTTCAGTACTCTCCATATATTTATTGCTCAAACAGGATTTTTGTCTAAGAATTTTTGCTCTTCCATTGTTTGCTCATTTTTCTTTTGGATCATTAGTGTTTGTAAAATTAATTTGTATGAATCCTTCAAACATGACAGTCATTTATTTTCTGTGATGTGAGTTACAAATATCTTTTCCCACACTAAGCCTTATTTGGGGGCTTTGTAAATGCTCTTTGTTCTGCAGAGGAGTATGTCATTTCTGTAGTTAAATTTGTTACTCTTCTCTTTGATGTTTGTAGACTTTATGGGTGCTTTAAAAAAAATCTTTCCCTGTAGTAATATCTTAAGCATATTTTCCAATATTTTATAATAAATTTTAGGTAAGGTTTTTTTAACAGTGTGTAATCCATGTGGAATTAATTATAGTTCTCTTCACTTTTCAGTCTTCCATGTAACTTCCTTTTATCTTTTCCTAACACTCATTCCTCAATCTGTATTTCTTTCTAATCTCTTATTAATCCTTATTGACTAATTTTTATTAATCCTCATTTTATTGTTATTAATTTTCATTATTTCAAAATTGACTAACATATTTGTTAGGTAACCAGAGTTTGCCATGTTTGCCTGCTTTTAAAAACTTTTCTAGAATGCTATTGTTCTTGACTCCTGCTCCAAATGTTTTCGCTTTCTACATTATATCCATGGGCATTATATCTCCGTGACACTGCAGGGTCAATGTCCCTCTTCTAGTTTCTGGTGTTTGCTTCAGTGTTCAGAATTCCTAGGTTGTCGCTGCATCACTAAATCTCTGTGTCCATTGTCAAATGACCCCAGTCTAAGGGATTTTTTAAGCTGATGCTTGATAAAATATGAACCGGTGTTTCATTTCATCCAAAGTACATCTTGGCACTAGGGGGATTTTCATACCTTCTTCTGAGAGACAAGGACTTAAAATCATTGTAATCTGTCATCAGGCAACTTTTCAAATAATGATGATAATGCTCTAATTTTGAATGTGCAGACAGAAATAAATGAAGGGCATGGTGCTTGATTATATACCCAGTACAACCTTCCAGGGCAGAGAAAAGCACTGCCTGAGAGAGCTCCTGGGATCTGTGCTACAGTTTCGGCCTTTGGCAGTAACATTCTCTAATAAGTGTGGAGGCTTACATCACTTCTTAAACACTGCTCTTTCTGTTTGCTGCTCGCTTTCTGGAAACTGGACATGGTCTATTACTCTCCATTCTATTAACCTCCATTCCCTTCATTCACTGATTCCTAGTCCCTTTCCTTATCTAAACATAAAAAGACATCATCTGTTCAGAGTGTGAGAGAAATACATTCAGTAATGAAATGAAGTGAGTAAAGTCAGTAACTGTAGGTACTATGTAATAAACGCTGGTAATAATTCCTAGAAATTAACTGTGTTGTCAACATATTTATCTCAGAGTGCAAAAAAAAAGGATTCTGAGAGTAACTTTTATTAATTATTGTTGTGTGATGAGCTTTGATATCCTGCTGGTATACTCTCCTCCTGGTAGTTTCTGTGCCCCTGAGTCTGTGTCTTTTGAAAGCTGTCTTTTGAATTTTTTCTGAGTCATATGCCCATTTGATTAGTCACAGGTTAATTTTCTAAAGACATCTCAATTCCTATCTATAATCTCTATAATTTTAGTCAAAGGTCTTCTCTAATTCTCTTTCAAGAAATACTGTATCTACTCTTTGTGTGGGCATGGGAGTGGAAATGGGAGTGGGGGTGGGAATGGGGGAAGGGAGGACATTATATCTATTTTCAAAATCAGGAGTAAAAAGACTATAAATCATACAAATGATTGCCTCACCAATACCCTCTTCCTCTGTGTGACTAAATTACCTTCCACCCTGTATTGTCATGCACTGGGCAGTTTTGTTATATTTAAACATTATTTAGACTATTTCACTTTGTTCCTCATTTTAAATGTAAATTTCATGTTAAAGAATAACATATAGAAAAAGTATAAATTCCTCATTGTATGGCTTGTAGGCTCATAATTTACCTGTGTAACCAATACCCAGGTCAAGAAGCAATGTATTGGAAACATGTAAACTCCTCCCATTCATAACCTCACTATCCACAGGCAACCACTCTGACAGTGTAAACTGACTTTGTGTTGTCCTTTTTATACATGAAGCCTACAGTTTGTATCCATCTGTGTGAAGTTATAAATTTGTTCATTCTTGTTATTTTGTATTACACTCTAAAAATACATGTCATTTTTTTTTTCCTTTATTGGTGGACATTGGTGTTGTTTATAGATTTTGGCTGTTATAAATAGTCATGCCTAAGAACATTCTTATGCATGTCTTTTGTTTCTGTCAAATGCTTACCTCAGAGTGTAATTGCTGTTTTATTAGGTATACATATATTCAGCTTCAGTAGATTCTGCTCCACAGTTTTTCAAAATGATTATATTAGTTTATACTTCCATAAGCAATGTATGAAAGTTTCATTTCAACAATTCTAGTAGGGTATCTTATTGTGGTTTTGATTTGCATTTCCCTTATGAGTAACATGAAGACTTTTTTTCATATGCTTATTGGCTTTTTGGGTATCCTGTCATGTAAAGTTCCTGCTCAAGATTTTTTTTTTGCCTATTTTTCTATTGACTCATGGGTGTTTTTCGTATTGCATATAAATACATTTTAACACAGTTTAGAATTCCATCATGACACTGTGTCAAAATAGCCATAAAAGCAAACAAAGCCTATGTCACTTTATGGTAATATACTGGTGCATATCACTTAGATCTTCCAAGATGAAACTTTAGAAGACCAGGCTTGTTTAATAGTCTATGTATAAGAGCAAGCATGTTGTAAACTCTGCCTCCAGTTAACTTGTATTAAATTTCCTTTGGTCCAACTGTGCCTTGTCATCATGTGATAATAATCCTGCATCTCTAGCTATTCTGAATCGCTGACATTTTAAGAATGTTCTGGAAAGGCTGTCATGGTTGAGTCTTCAGAAAACTGTTGGTTGAATGAATGATTGAAAATGTGAATCCTTGAAAGAAAGGATAAACAAGTGACATAATTTCTGGATCTTGAAATCAAGTCTCCTACTCAAAATTTAGTGTACATTCCATTATGGCCCAATGTCTACTATTAATCAGGAAATATTATTTGACTGTGGTAAACTGTTATGATAAAATCTCATCCTCAGTTTGTAGTTCACCATGTATCATGAGTGAACTCTCAAGAAAACAAGCTTCTAACACATTTACATTTAATGTTACATTAAAATTTGAATCACATTTTTGTCACTTGAGTATATAGCTTATTGCTAAAAAAAAGAAGAAAAAAAAAGCCCTTCATATATGCCCCAAACACGTGATTCTATCGTTGATGAGTTGAGTCTAAAATTAAATGAATGAATATTTAATTTTCTCCTAGCCAATAACTTTTATTTTTTTTCTTGCAAAGTAACAAGGTCAAAATTGTAACATACTAGTTAAGATAGTTTAACTTGAGAGTTAATATGAAATAGAAGCTAAGCTTTTATATACATTTTGATTCTGTTTTGTGGAAGGGAAAAAAATGAACATGTTTTATTGACTAAGTTTTCACTCCTAAGTCCATTACTTACAATGTTTCTCCCTCTGAAAAATGTGATAATAGACTAATTAAAGTTATAAACCTCCCTCCCTCATTTTTAAAAATGACCTAACATAATATTTCAGCATTAAGTATTTTGAATGCTACTTTTGAATCAATTGAACTGTCATTTGGGATCAAATATATCATTTAGATTAAACATTGAGTTTGTTTAAAAAACAATGTATTTGAGTTTTTCTTATAAAAACGTCTATTGTGAGTATTTTTTAAATATGCAAAAGTATAAAAAAAAATACCCATTGCTAACTACTCAATATAAATATTATTGGCATGTTGATAGTAATCTAATTTTCAGCATATATATGTTAAATCCAGGCATGTTATATATATTTTTTATGAATGTTTTTCCACAACATGAATTTCTCTTTTAACAATGCTTTTTATTTCTGTGTAATATCCTGTATAAAGCCTTAACATTATTATTTATACAGATTCCCTCTATATGGTTATAAAATTTTTACCATTTTAATAGTATCATTTCTTCAGGATAAGTTAACATACACTACAATGTTAAAGACTTGTTACATATATTTTCATGCTGTAAAAGATATAAAAAAAAGTAAAGGATGAGTATACTATAAACATCCTATGCCAGTGTTCATCCCTTAGACCCTCAACAGCACTAACTAAAAGTTTTCCAAAATCTTTACCAATTAGACAAAATGTCTCATTGTTTTATTTTTAATTAGAGTATAAGTATACGTTTTCCGGTTGTTATAATGACAAAATGTGATGGTCAGGGAGGCCAAACACATCAAGGTGCAGGGAGACTGTCTCAGTATTTATTGTGAAACTATATGAAATATCCATCAAGAAAAAAAATCATAAACTTTAATATTTTCTCTACTCTGAGGAATTTATTTATATCTTTTATTTGTTATGAATTTTCAATGCTGCCAGTCCATAAGTAGGTTTTATTTATGTATTTGACCATTAATAATATGTATATAATTACTTCTTGACTTACTGGAATAATGACATGGAGATACAAGGATGGAGCTATAAGGATGCTTATATTTACATAAAGAAATCACCAGAGGATTCATAATATAAAAAGTGGGTATATGTAGAGGATATGAAGGAATGTATTGAATGTAGACAGCAGCAGGAGTTGTGTTCATTTTACACACACACACACACACACACACACACACCTCCCTTGGTTCTCAACTTTTAGTATATGTATCAGTCACCCTGGGGGACACCAAAACACAGGTTACTGCTTCCAACCCAGAGTTACTTTCAGTAGCTGTAAGGTTTGTGATGGGCATTAGTATTTACATTTCTTATAAATTCCCCAGTTCTAATTATTCAGGAACCACACTTTAAAATTCACAAATTATTATCTTGAATGTGTTTTGAGAATTTGGTGTCATCATCGATTCATAATAGATTTTTTAAATCAAATAGTTGCTTTTTGTAGACCTTATAATTTACTGTTAGTCAATTATACTGTTAGTCTGTGTTATTATTTCCATAAACCTCTTCATAAGGGGATAAAAATAATTGGCAATATGTTCTAATGGTTCAGAGCCTTGGCTACATTAGGACTAACACCTAGAAAGTTTTTAAATAGCACTAACATGGAGTCTTATCTCCACCTATTTTGATATAACTGATCTTGAATGAATCTTACATAATACAGTTTTTTAAGACTCACTTTGTGCTTCTAAAGTGCTGCCAGAATTGTAAGCCACTGATAGGGTGAAAGAAAAATATCTCAAATTGACAACAGGTAGTCAGGTTACTTAATTATGTTGGGTTTTGGGGTTTTTTCCCCTTCAATGTCACTAACCATTCGCCCGATTTTTCATCTGTGTATGGTATGCTTTTGGTTCTTAAGTATGCTGTTTTGTTCTTGTCTTAATTGAACTTCATCCTGGTTTTGATGAACCATTCCTCTAATCTATCAAGGTCATTCTAGTTCTTTCTTCTAAAGTGTTTAACCCCTGCCCAACTAAATACCATCTGCAAGTTTAATGAGCAGATTTTCAGTTTCCTTATTGAGACAGAGCTCATTAAGTTTTAATATTTTATAATGTTATTATAAATTATTTCTATCACATGGGTGATGCTACCTTGACTTTGCCCTGGTTATGCACTTTTTCTTCATTTATCAATGAACATTTATTTAATGGTTATAAGTTGTGGTATTGAGTCAAGTTCTATGACTTCTGAATAGTTCAAGTTACAAATCTTAGTCATGTTGTTTTAATTCTAAGGAGAATATGCATAGAAGATGAACAAAATTAGTAAAATAATATATAAGATATTAAGCCCCAAATCAAAATATTGAAAATATAGTTCATAGATCTATGTCATAATCCTAATCCTGTGACTCTACAATAGCGGTTGAGTACAGCTCCTGTTTACATTACTGTGTAACCCTAAATTAGTTATCCATGCTATTCCATGTGCCTCCATATTTTATCTCTAGAATAGAGGTCTTAGTCATTCTTGCTTTGGTTGTAAGAATTAAAATCAGATGTTTGGAAAATTCTCAACAGAACAGTCATAGCCACAGTTAAAGTAAATACAGTGATTAAGAATTCACTAAGTAACTGATCATAGAATGTATTTTAGATTTGGTTTCACAAGACTGGTGTTTTATAATACAGGTAATAAGAGGATGATTGGTCTGGAATCTGCCTTCTTCATTGATGAATAACACTGCTCTATAACTTTTGGTCTTTACAAGTTTCAGTATGTTTTCTTGTAAGCAGAGTCAGATTTTGTGTGGGTCTGCTATGTTTATTTTTGGAAAAAGTACTTTTGCAGATTATAACAGCTACTGAGAGACAGAGCCAGGATCCAAACTCAGAATGTCTGTCTACCAGTTAATAATTGCTAAATGGTAGCAATGAGGATCCGATTCTCTCAGAAATAGGAATGAAGAGATCAGGAATCTATTTTATAAAAATAAGATTCTGGAAAAAATAAGACCACTTACTACTGTCAGAAATTATTGAGTGTATTATTTACATAGCTTGGAAAAGTTTAAATAACTTGTCCAAAATCATAAAGGTGATAAATAAGAGAACCAGGAATTGAACCCAGATGTGACAGCAAATTCATTTTCTGAATCACTTCAATAAAGTATCTTTCTTTTAATGGAATCAGCTTACTTTTACTGAATCTGAAGATGCACTAAAAAAATATCACAAGCAGAGGAGAGAGAGATACGGTAGAGAGAGGAGTTACGCTTTCTGTTTTGAGATAGATGAGAAAAAAATTAAGTAATTTTTAAAAATTACTTAATTGTCTAAAGTGGGTAGGTGTCCCAGGAGCAGGGTACTGGAAATGGCCAAGATGCAGGTTTCAGAATGCAGATAGATTGGATGGGTTGAGGATGTCATGCAATTTATATGCTTCTTTCCCCCACTGGTTTACTTAAATAAACATCAAGCATAATGTCTTTGATCCCATAAAAACTAACACTTTACAGTTTCCCCCACATGATTATGTTAGCAAACTGTGTACTTTAACAATTTTGCCTCTATTATTCTAAAATATACATAAATAAAAGAATCATGATTCTGCCCAGTTGCATAGAAGCCACAACTAGACTCAAATTTCTTTGTGCACACCTTTTATTTTTTTAATATTTTTTTAAATTTATTTTTTATATAAATTTCACATCTTTGTAATCCCAGGGAATCACCCACCCATCCTCCCCACCGTCCCCTCCCCTTCCCCCTTCCCCAATTTGTGTGCTTCAGTTTGGTGGTTAGATTGTTTTGACTTTTCCTTGTGGCTTTTGTTTATTTTTTTCCAATATCCCATTTATTAGTGAAACCATTTGTTTTCTATCCTTTTCTTTTCGACTTGTTTCTGCTAATATGATTTCTTCTAAATATATCCATGTTATTATAAAATCAACAAATTTGTCATTTTTAACTGATGAGTAATATTCCATTGTGATATATACCACTTTTTTTTTTCATCTAGTCATCTGTTTTGGAGCATTTAGGTTGCTTTCAAATCCTTGCAATTATAAATAGTGCTGCAGTAAACATCCGAGCACATGTCTTGGTCCTTTGTACTTACATTGAGGTCTCTTCTGGGTAGATTCCCAAGGGAGTAATTGCCGGGTCAAATGGTAGTTCCATTTTCATTAATTTGAGGATCCTTCACACATCTTTCCATAGTGGTTGGGCCAGTTTGCAAATCCACCAGCAGTATAGGAGTGTTCCTTTCTCTCCACATCCTCACCAGCACTTGTTGTTGCCTGTTCTTTGGATGTGGGCCATTCTTACTGGTATAAGTTGGTATCTCATTGTGGTTTTGATTTGCATTTCCCTATTGCTAGAGATGTTGAGCAATTTTTCATGTGCCTGTTGGCCATTTATACTTCCTTTTTGGAGAAGTGTCCTTTTAGTGCTTCCAATTTTTTGATTGGGCTTCTTGTTTGCTTTAGTTGTGTGTGTTCCTTGTGGGTCTTTGTTATTAAACCCTTATCACTCTTGTGGAGGACAAAAATTTTTTCCCATTTAGTTGGGCTTCTTTTTGTTTTTTCTGTTGTCTCTTTTGCTATGCAGAAGCTTTTTAGTTTGATGTGTTCCATCTGTTTATGTTTTCCTTCATTTTTTTTTTCCATCTGTAGATGTGTCCAGAAAGAGACTTATGAATTGTAATTCATGGAGGGTTTTGCCCAAGTTTTTCTCTATGTATGTTATGATTTCAGGTCTGACATCTAAGTCTTTTATCCATTTTGAATTGATTTATACATGGTGTGAAGGAGTTGTCTTGGTCCATTTTTTTTCATGTCTTAGTCCAATTTTCCCAGCACCATTTATTGAAGAGGCTGTCTTTGGTCCTATGTAAGTTTTACACTCCTTTATCAAAGATTAGTTGACTATATATGTGTGGTTTTATTTCCAGGCACTTACTTCTGTTCCATTGGTCTGATTGTCTGTTTTTGTGCCAGTACCATGCTGTTTTAATTATTATGGCTTTGTAGTATAGTTTGAAGTTTGGAAATGTAATGCCTCCATTCTCTTTTTTTCTGGTCAGGAGGCTTTTTGATATTTGAGGTCTTTTGTTATTCCATATGAATTTCAGTAATTTTTGTTCTATCTCTTTTAAAAATATCATTGGGATATTTATTGGGATTGCATTATATCAGTAGATTGCTTTTAGTAGGATGGCCATTTTGATAATATTAATTCTTCCAATCCATGAGCAGGGAATGTTTTTCCTTCCTTATGTCTTCTATTTCTTTTAGCAGAGTTCTAAAGTTTTCTTTGTATAGTTCTTTCATGTGTTTTGTTAGGTTTATTCCCAGGTTTATTTAATTTTTGTTGGTGTGATGGTAAATGGGATGGTTTTTCTGATTTCTTCTTCATCTATTTGACGTTTTGCATATAGGAAAGCTACCGATTTCTGTGTGTTGATTTTGTATCCAACTACCTTACTGAACTGGTTGATTATTTCAAGCAATTTTTCTGTGGATTTTTTGGGGTAATCTACATAGAGAATCATGCCATCAGTATATAATGATGGCTTCAGTTCCTCTTTACCTATTTGTATACTTTTTATGTCTTTTTCTTGCCTTATTTCCCTAGTTAGAACTTCCAGTACAATGTTAAAGAGTAGTGGGGAGAGTGGCTATCCTTGCCTGGTTCCAGTCTTAATTGGAATGATTTTAGTTTTTCCCTATTTAGGATGATGTTTGCTGTAGGTTTGTCATAGATGACTTTTATTATGTTGGGGTAAGTTCCTTTAATCCCCAATATTTCACGGGCTTTTATCATGAATGGATGCTGAACTTTTTTGATAATGATCATGTGGTTTTTGTTTTTCTCTTTGCTGATGTGGTGTATTATGTTAATTGATTTCCAGATGTTGAACCACCTTGTGACCCTGGGATAAATCCCACTTGGTCATGCTGAATAATGATTTTTGTGCATCATTGGATTTGATTTGCCAGGGTTTTGTTTAAAATTTTTGCATCCATGTTCATTAGGGAAATTGGTCTATAGCTTTCTTTCTTGGAGCTCTCCTTATTGGTTTCAGTATGAGTGTGATATTTGCTTCATAGAATGTATATGGCAGTTTTCCTTTATTCTCAATTTTTTGGAAAAGCTTTAGTAGTGCAGGCATTATTTCATCTTTGAATGTCTGGTAGAATTCACTTGTAAAGCCATCAGATCCTGGGCTCTTGTTTTTACGTAGAGTTTTGATGACTGCTTTAATTTCACTGCTTGTGATAGGTTTATATAAGTTCTCTATATCTTCCTTGTTTAATTTTGGGGAGTTGTATCTTTCTAAGAATCTGTCCATCTCACCAGGTTGTTGTATTTATTTCCATATAGTTGTTCATAGTAGTCTCTTATTATCCTTTAGATTTCTTAGTTATCTGTTGTAATTTCTTCTCTTTCATTTGTGATTCTGTTTATTTGAATTTTCTCTCTTCTTTGTGAGCTGTACAAGAGGCTTATCAATTTTATTATTTTTTCAAAGAACCAGCTTTTGGTTTTGTTGATATTCTAGATAGTCTTTTTGGTTTCTAGGTTATTTATTTCTTCTTTTATTTTTGTTATTTCCTGTGTTCTGCTGGGTTTTGTGGGGTTTTTTTCTAATTTTTTAAGTTGGTACATTAGGTTGTATTTTTGATTAGTTTCTTGGTTTTTGATATGGGCCTATATTGCTATGAACCTTTCTCTTAGATATGCTTTTGCTGCTTACCAGATATTTTTGAATGTTGTGTCTTCTTTTTCATTTGTTTTGAAGTAATTTCTTTAATTTCCTCAATTACTCATTCTTCATTTAGTAGCATGTTGTTCAGTCTCCAAGTGTTTGATGTTCTTCTTGCTTTCTTTTCATTGTTGATTTCTAGTTTGATACCTTTATGGTCTAAAAAAAAAAAACAAACTTGGTATTATTTTAATCTTTGTGTATTTGTTCATTTTTGCCTTATGGCCTAGTATATGGTCAATTTTAGAAAATGATCCGTGTGCATTTGAGAAGGTATATTCTTTTCCTTGTGGGTGTAGTGTCCTGTAGATATCTATTAGGTTCATTTTGTCTAGATCTTCTTTTAAGTCTTTTGTGTCCTTGTGTAGCTTTTGTTTTTTTGATCTGTCCTTTGTTGAGAGTAGGGTGTTGAAGTCTCCTACTACATATGTGTTTTCATCAATATTTGTTTTCAGTTCTCTTAGTATCTCTCTTATGAATCTTGGTGCACCCTCGTTTGGTGAGCATATGTTGATGATTGTTATGTTTTTTTTGTTGGTTGACCCTTGAACCATTAGGTAGTGACCATTATCCTTTGTTACTTTTTTTATTTTGAATCTGCTTTGTCTGCTATAAGAATGGCTACCCCTGCCTTTTGGGGGGGCCATTTGCTTGTAGAATTGTTTTCCATTCTTTTTCCTTCAATCTATGCTTGTCTTTTGGGATCAGATGTGTTTCTTGGAGGCAGCAGAATGTTGGGTTCTGTCTTTTAGTCCAGTCTGTGCATACCTTTTAATTTGTTTTTCTTAATGAGTGACAGTTTAAATTTGATTAAATACTTTAGTGTTGTAGTTTTTTTCACAAAAACTAGCATCAGGCAATGTCATTGAAGAGTTGTTTTTCTTTTTTCTCATTCTACACCCTTTTCTCTCAAAAATCTCAGTATTACAGAAGCTGAAACATGTTCCAAATGAAGTAATTTTCCCCTTGTAATATAGTTTTGAGTCACAAAATATCAGTTTGATAAAAAACTGTACTTTCAGGCTTGCATGACTATAGTTTGTGGAGTCATAAAAAATCCTTTGTACTATAATTCGTCTGAACTTTGACAATTTACAAAAGGCTCTTGCTTTCATAAATTAGAATTACATAAATAAATATCCAGTGATTCATGAGAGTATAGAAGCTCAGATATTGAATTTCCTGGAAAGCTTTCCAACATCTGCCCTATGCTGTTACTGGAGTAGGCTTTTAACCCTAAAATTGCTTTTATTCACTTGATTGGTATTAAGCTAGGATTTAAATAACACTTTGTGATCTGAACTATACAAATCTCAATTCAAAAAGATCTAATGCTGAATTATTTCTGTGAAACAGTAAAATAAAATTTTCAGCAATCACTGCTTACGACTAATACTGTTTACTTTTAAGAATAATCATTAACAAAACTGAAAATAAATGTCTACAGAAGTTATTTAAGAGATATAATTTCTATGCAGAATAAGTGTGTTTGTGTGTTTTCAGGTGTTTTTGTGCCCAAACCAATACTAGTTTATGTGCAGCAGTTCAGTTCTTCCTCTCTTCCCCAAAAAATTATTTTGGCATCATTGTTCTTATCATATGCATTACTAATTTTTATTTATATTTCTCCAGTACAGAAATTGTACTTAGTGTTACTGTGAAAAGACTGACCCTTTAAAAATTACTACTTAATTACTAGCAGTGTAGTTGAGTGCATAAAGTACTATAGAATAGACTTTTAAATTCCAGCTTTATTGCTGATATTCTGCCTGTTCCCCTCTCTCTTTGCAAAGGTTTCATTATCTGTCAGTGGGCATAAATTATACCTACCTTAGAGGGTATTTTTGAAAGCTGAATTAAACAAGTCATGCTAAGCTTTGTACATCCAATCAGTGTTAGCTGTTATTATTGATAATATTTGGTCCTGTGCTGATAAGGATTTTGGCTAGGAAAGAGACTGTACTTTGGAAATGTTTGAGTTTTGAAAATTTAGAAAAGATCATCTTCTGCCAAATTACAGCAACTAGCCTCAACTAGTCATGCTAAGCTTTGTACATCCAATCAATGTTAGCTGTTATTATTGATAATATTTGGTCCTGTGCTGATGAGGATTTTGGCTAGGAAAGAGACTGCACTTTGGAAATGTTTGAGTTTTGAAAATTTATAAAAGATCATCTTCTGCCAAATTACAGCAACTAGCCTCACTGTGCTGTGTTCCCTGAACTTAACCCCTTTCCTGGCTCATTAAGGAAAGTTCCTGGGGTAGATCTATGCATGGTTTACATGACTGTAAGTGGCACTGATCCAGTTACCTGGCTTGACAGCAGAGGTGTTTAATAGTCACCAGAGTAGCTTATTTTTTTTGTCATTTGATATATTTTTATCATTTTATTTACTACTATCATACCTGTTTCAAAAGAACTGAAGTTTTCTGCTTTTGAAAGTCTGTTTCAAAAACAGTATGATATATGCTCCTTTTTGACTTTAAATGGTTTATGAAGACCTGTTAGATGATAGCTCTTAACATAAGTTGCATAGTGTAACTCCTTCCTTCATAGGATTACAAATATTTAGAGCTTGGATGATTATCCAGGTGTGATTTTTCACTCACTCACACACACACACACACACACACACACACACACACACACACAAAACCATACCACCTGACTGAGAAAAAATGGGTTTGTTAAGAGCATGTTGCAGTAATAAAAATAAGGGGAAGGGGTAACTCAAATTGTAGGAAACAGGAAAATCAAGTAATAAGGAATCCAGTGTAATCACTCTAAATAATTATTTTCCTAGCATTTTAAAAGACTGGATCAATAATGATATTTTGTTTCAGGCTATTCACAACCAGAACCTTGGCTCCCAAAATTAAGAAATCAGTTCTTGTTAATTAAACTTAAATATGATGGCACAGATCTTTGTGCCGCAAAGCGAAAGCCTGATCTCTGGCTATTTTGTTCCTACATTATACTTGATATAATGCAGTACGTTGTTCTCAGCCAAAACCCTGTGTTGTCTGGGCAACTCCTGTTGCCATAGCAATGAAATTCTTTTGCGGGAGCAGGGCGAATGCTAATTGTAGCCATTTGTTGTTCCTTCTGTCGATCCCTTAACTAGCACAGTTGTAGAGCAGCCAGAGACTGGGTGAACAGCAAGGAGTGCCCCCAAAAGCATTGCTGCTGAAGGCAACCGGCTGCTCTGCTTAAAAAATCATTTGAGCAGCCGACAGTGCTGACAGTGCCACTGTGTGGGCAGAAGCACAGCTTGACTCAGCCCTTGACAACTGTTGATCTGGGACTTAGAGGGAAAGAGAAGACTGTTTAAAACCTGTTGAGAAGGTACTGATGACATGAAGATTAATTTGACACCAGTCCCTCAGAGGTAGGTGCTAGGCATATCATAACAACTGTTTATCCAGGCTCAACTCAATACTGGAATGCCCAGAGGCTGTAAGAGACAGATCAATGGTTCCTTCTTTTATTTCCACCTGAAACTGCATTACTGTGGCCTGAGGTACAAAAATATTCATTTGGATGTAACCAAGCAATTGTAATTCACATAGGTATTAGATTCAGTTTGTACTGGTAACTCCCTCTTCTCTTTATAATCCCTTATTTTTAGAGACTTATGATTTAACTGCCAGAAATGAGTTGAAACTAAAAATCAGCTCAATGGAAATGAGAATAGGTCTCCTTTGAAAACTAGAAGATGAAGTGTTATCTACCAACCCTATAGTCTTTCATGCTAGTTTAATTTGAGAAAATGCTCTAAAACCTAGGAAGTAGTAATTCATTGTAAAACCTAATTGGTATAGGTACTTGGGGAAGAAAGAAAATGATTATACTGGTAAGAGAAAGCGTGTGAGGCACTGTTAAACTGTTGTATCTTTACTATAAAAGTGTACTGAACCATAAAATTGGTCAAGTTCTTGAGATTTTTTTTTAAAACTAGCTACTGTGTAAGTGTAGTAATGCATGTTTTAATGTAGGCATTTAATGTAGATGCCTCCTAGTTGAATAGACTGATGGTGAGTCCTGGCTGAAACAGTCTTTATGTTAGAGTAACTGGTATCAGAGACTTGCGAGAGTAGGCTATTCCTCACTATATTCTGATATTTGTTTATATTAAGACAGTCAAAATTGGTATAGCAATGACCCAGTCATAACTGCAGATTTCTGTTTTACTGGAGAAAGAACACCTTTCAATTCAGTGTAATTTTTTTTTTCCCTTGAAAGAACTCCATGTATATGTAATGCTTTCATCTCTTGTCCTATAAGAAAGAGCCAGGAAAGCAACTTTATCAGAGTATCATTCAATGCCCTAAAGTATATAACTTTCTGATGATAGTGATCATAAGAAGTCACTTTTGTGCTTAAAACACTATATGTATTAGTCCCATCCCATTGACTAAAATAGATACTCAGCCTACAAGTTCCAGGAGAAAAGACTTGAAATGTATTTGTTGAAATTTTCTAAGACTTAATG
Source organism: Uropsilus gracilis (assembly GCA_004024945.1). Taxonomy (NCBI): domain Eukaryota; kingdom Metazoa; phylum Chordata; class Mammalia; order Eulipotyphla; family Talpidae; genus Uropsilus; species Uropsilus gracilis. The sequence continues at coordinate 20,813 of PVHY01006698.1, forward strand.
TTTTTTCTTCATAATTGTTAAGAAATGCCTATAAATTATATAATACTATTTTAAAATGTTGTATATATTTGATTTATAAATGATATTCTTAAGTTGTATGGAGTATTTTAAAGATTATTGAGTCCTCGACTTTAAAATGTATGGCTGCATCTTTAAAACTATATTTTCATAAAAAATGAAAAAAGAGATCTGAAAGTGAGACATACTCTTGCTACCTTAGTCAACAGAGGTCAAGATACATACTTTCCCAATTTACCACCAATCTTGGCTTCCAGTTCCACAAATGATTGGGTTTCCCATCAGTTTCTGAGCTCAAATGAAGTGTAAAATATCCTTGCCATGAGATCACACATCCATTTTCCTTGGCAAAGAGAATTTGTGTTAACACAAACTTAGCAGTCAACTGGATGATAATTGGCAAGCCAGATTTCCATTATGATCAGGCTATCAGGCAGTAGCCCTCTAGAGATAAAAGCTTAGACAGCCCATTCTCATTCTGCCAAAGTTTTTTCCTTCATGACCAAAGAGATGAAAGCCTAAAGCCTGAATATGGAATGAAAAATACTTCAATATGGAGAAGTATTCTGAAAGCACCTACTATTAAACCTCATCAGGAAAGTCAATTCTTTGTGGTGCCTGAAACTCTCACCAACTTTATTTAGGAACAGAATCATAACGATTGCCACTTGTTTTATGTAGTCACTTGTGTGAAAACCTGCAGTTGATTGTCTTACTGGGTGACTTGTAGACCTTTGCTTGTACAAGTGCAACATGTCTGATAGCTAGTTAGCTAATCAAATTTGGGCTGAGATTAGCCACAGCATTCCCAAACAATTTCTAGTGGAAATAATAGTCCATAACCAGATCACTTGATTGTAGTGAGACTTCCACTATAATAGTAGTGGAAGTAGTCCTCTATTACCTGTGAAGGAAGTGGTGACTTTAAGGAAAAAGGTGTCCATGGATGAAAAACTTGTTCCCTACCTTCATTCTGCTATGGATGACAGTGTAGTCATTTCCTGAAATTAGAAGAATGCAGTCACATATCATTCAACTATAATAGTTATCTTCTTGAGGAGAGCGTACATCAGCAGTAAAGTTTAACTGAAGAAACCTGGGCTTTTGTTTTTTGCAAGACTTTTGATTACTGTTTCAATTTCTTGATTATAATTGGCCTGTTCAGGTTTTCTGTTTCTTCCTGATTCAGTCTTTCACACGGTTGTTTACTTCTAACAATTTGTCCATTTCTTCTTGGTTATTCATCTGTTGGCATATAAATGTTTTCCATAGTCTTATAATCCTCTGCATTTCTGGGTTATTTTTCCTTTTTCTCTTGTGATTCTATTTATTAAAGCTTCTCCCTCTTTTTCTTTATGAGCCTACTTAGAGGTTATTCCATCTGCTTTTATTTTTGAAAAAAAAAAAAACAGCTTTTGATTTCACTAATCTGTTGGACTGTTTTTATTTTTTGATGTAATTATTTTACTTTCTTCCGGGTTTAATTTTTTATTATTTTCTTCCTCCTATTGATTTTGGTTTTATTTGTCTTTTTTCCCCTAGTTAATTTGTGCAGTTAGATTATTTATTTGAGCTCTTTCATGTTTCATGTTGCTTGTACTGCTTCCTGCTTTGTACTGCTTTTGCAGTGTTCCATAGGTTCAGGCAGTTCATATCTTCATTTTGGTGCATCTCCAAGTTTTTTCCTAATCTCCTTGTTGATTTCATCATTAACCCCAATAGTCAATCAGTGTTATATTGCTTATTTAGTCTCCACCTAGTGGAGGTCTTTCCTGTTCTTTGTGATTGATTTGATTTCTAGTTTAATATCTTTGTAATCAGAGAAGATATATAGTAGATTTTATTTTGTCATCCAATATGTGGTCTGATATCGGAGAATGTTCCATGTGCTCTTAAGACAAATGTACACTTAACTCTACAGGAGCAGTAACCTATAAATTCAGTCCATGTGGTCTTATATTGACCCAATATGTGGTCTTATATACTGGAGAATGTTCCATGTTCACTTGAGAAGAATGCATTCTCATTCTGTAGGAGCACTGCCCTATAAATTCAGTCCATGTGGTCTTCTTCCTCATTTTAAGGCTCTCTCCTTCTTTTCCATCTAGTTGATTTTTTTCATTGAGGAGGGTAAAGTGTTGAATTCCCCTATGTTTATTGTGTTATTGCAGTGTCTTTTCTTCATATTTGTTAAGAGTTGCCTTATATATATTTTTGTTTTCCTTCATGTGATACATACAATGTTGACAAATGTTATATTATGATATATTACTACCTTAATCATTATATAATGTCCATCCCTGTATTGTTACCTTTTATAGCTGGAAGTCTATTTTATGTGATAAAGGTATGACTATTCCTGAATATTAGGGAATTGTCTTGCCTTGTGAGGTTATTTTCTGACCATTTACTTTGTTTATCTTTGCAGCTCAGATGGGTCTCCTGGAAATAGCAGTAAAGATGGGTTTGTTTTTTTGACCCACTCAGTCACTCTACCTTTTGGTGACTGAGATCGATCCATTTTCATTTAGGGTGATCTCTTATATATGAGGGTCTGCTAGTGCCGTTTTGTATTTAGTTTCCTGGTTCTACCTATTTACTTGTTCTGTGTTTTGTATTTTTTTCTTCAATTTAGATAAGAGAGTTTCTTTCAGCATTTCTTATAGAGAAAGTCTTGTTTTTGCAAACTCCTCAAGCTTCTGTTTCTCTGAGAACACCTTTATCTCCCCCCCCCATATCTGAAGGAGAGTCTTACAAGATATAGTATACTAGGTTGGCAGTTTTTATCTTTAATTTAAATATTACATTCCACTCTATGCTTGTAGGTTTTTCTCAGAGATGTTTGATGAAAGGCATTATAGGTTATCTGCTTTTTTTCCTCTAGCCATCTTCAAAATTCTTTCTTGTCTTGAATTCTTGGACACTCTACAACTATGTAACTAGATAAGTGTACATTTTGTTGCATTTAAATAAACAGTATGGGGCCAGGTATGGTGGCGCATGCCTGTAAGCAGCAGCCTAGAAGCCAAGAAGGAGACCAGGGATTGCGGTTTGAGTCCCAATCAGGGCAACGTAACAAGACCTAGTTCCAAAAAAATAGGTCGATGTGGTGGCTTGCACCTTTGATCCCAGCTACCTGAGAAGCTGAGGTTGCTTGAGTCTGTGGTACCCCAGGCAACTTGAACCTGCAGGTCCATGGGCAAAAGTAGTGAGACATGCATACATACATGCATTCATGCATGCGTGCATACATACATAACTAGTATGTAGTGGTGGGTAATTCCATGTCATCCCACTGGTCACCTTGTTCACATATTAATGATATATTGATTTTTTTTAACATCTTAGCATATTTATAATTTTTGGTGATTGCTCAAATTTTATATTTTTATTAGATTCACTTTTCTCATTGTATGAAAATGATTAGGCAAACCAGAAAATATACCACTATTTAAGTTAAGAATTATTATAAAGAGAAAAATTGTCAGTGGTTCCAAAACTTGCTGTATTTCATAATCATCTAGACAGTTTCTTTTAAAATCATTTTATATGCTTCATTCCAAACCTACTGAATCAGAATTCTGGGCATAGGTACCAGAACTGAAAAAAATACTGTGTAACCTAAGATATTGTTGGAAAAGAGTATCTTGAAAATAGTGGTATAGAGAAATATTTCTCAAACTTTAATGTGAGAAAACACTGGTATAGAGAAATATTTCTCAAACTTTAATGAGGTTTCACATTAAAGTTTTAAAATCTTGATGTTAATTCCAAGAATATTCAGTATAGATATTCTTATTTTGGTTCTTTTTTGATGTTTTCCTTTTTTCTGAAAAGAAAAGTATTTCAAATATTTGAATATATATTTACAATAAAAATGTGAAATTATGTAAGTTTTGCTGACTGAAAATATAAAGTGATATAGAACATGGAGAGAATCGATGTATATATAAGATGTAAAAAGTTGTTTAAAAGTACACCGCAGAGTACAATATATATATTTTATATATATATATATATATATATATATATATATATATATATACACATATGTATGTATATAATGACATGTAACAGTGCTTGGAAACATTTCTTTTCAATTTATATCCTTCCAGACTGTTTACTTAGAGCTTCGAACATATTTTCAGCATTAGCGAAAATTGCCAAACAAGTGGAGCAGCCATAATTGGCTGAAGCTTAATTAGAAAATTTATTTGTTTGAAAAGTAATTTTTAGGTAATCCTAAAGTGTGTATCAATTGTATACAATCATTTGCAATGAGTTTAGTAGTGACAGTTCACCAAGAGTTGAGTACAGCAACTCTGGGTCCAGTCTGCTCTTTCCTAGCTAATAGAATCATTGCTACAATAAAGTCTGGGTTGCTGATTAATTGGAGTATAATGAATAACAATTTAATTTAAGCTATGGTTATGGATAGAACCTGGTTTTACATACTTGGGGCTTTGTAACCCTTAGCTTCAGCTAATTCTCAGTTGAACAAATAGTGAGTACTTCTTAGGCCACTAAAATCATGAGAGAAGTCAATACTCTGAATTCATTTTTCTGTACTAGTTCTTCCAAAATATTGTGTACCCCCATTATTGAAAACAGTATTATGACTCTCAAAATATCCCAGAGGAAACTTCTAAATCATTGGCTTCTTTCTAAGGATCTTAACCCCCAAGTTAAGCAATATTCATACTGGAAATAGTATTGACCCCTGCCATGTTCATTTTTGGTCCTATTTCCGTTCTGTGTTGCCTTCTCTTATAGTCTCTAGTTGTTGCTCATGTTAAACATGCTTATAAACCTCAGGCTGTGAGGTAAAAGCTGGAGGAAAAAGAAATACAAAAAGGTAGCTAAGTTTTAAGATACTTCCTTCCTGGCAGGCTAAAGTTGTCAGTTCTTATGAAAGCAAAAAACCTTTCTGAACAAAAGGGCTCAGAGTCTTACTCTTTGTCCGTGAACTCTACATACTCATTCTTCACTAAGATGTTTTAGTTCCACATCTTGGATCATTGCCCTCTGAGATTCTTTTTCTGTCTCGTTCAGGCACCCTCTAGGCTTCAAAGTTCCTTTCAGAGGTCACCTTCTGGGTTCACTATCAACCCACTCCTTGCTGCTTTGTACTCCAGGAATATGCTCTGCCCTTATTACTTGGTTTGTTATTAGTGTGCCCTAATGGAATGAATATGAACTTCTGGAGAATAGGGACCATCTTCTTCATCTCTGACTCCTCAATACCTAGCAAAGTGCTTTATGAGTAGTAGTATGCAATAAGTAGAGCTTGACAGTTGTTAGTCATTCTAGACATGTGAAATCTGTCCCTCGATGACATTTTTTCAGATAATCAACTGGTACCATCAGTCCAAACATTGGGCTCTTACATCTTCATGTGATATAATCATCTTTAGAAACTGATTTTAGTTTTTGTTGCAACAAAAAATTTTTTTACTAAATTATTACATACATGCCAAAAATATACAGGTCATGAATGCATAGTTCATTATGTTTTCTCAATATGAACTCACTGTGTAATCTGCACCACATGTGTGTTTATCAGTGTAAAAATGTGCCAGAGAAAATACGGCATTGACCCTCGTGTAAACTTAGCAGAAGCATGGTTTACACCATTTTACTTGATTGTGTGTGAGTATGTATGTGTGAGTGTGTATTTGTTGTGACAAGGGAGTGACAGTGATGCCTGTGGTGTGTAGACTTTTTCCCTCTATTAAAATGCTTTTTTATCCTCCCTGTTGCAATCCCTTGGCAATTTAAAAGGAAATTGAATTTAAATATGCTTTTCTAGCTGCATTTAAATGTATGTAAATGGATTGTAAATAAAAACTTTAAAGGAAATGAAAATGCTTTACAAATATCCCATTAATTCCCCGAAGCATCCCTCTCTGACTCTACAAAAGGCAGCTGTCATAGAATCAAAAGGTGGGAGAGACCCTTCAATAGATCTTTGAATAGCCATTACAAAAAGATAATTGCCTACTTTTTCTTAGAAATGTTCAAAAAAACAAGCTGCACACATTCTCTGCATCCTGAGTTTGGGCTGTCATGAAGATGTGCAGAGATTAGATCATTCTCTCTGGGTGGTCATCCTTCAGGTACGCCACATCAGTGCATCTGGACCCTAATAACAATCCAACCTCCTCTATCCCCTACCCCACCCTGAACCTCTTCCCCCTTATAACTACTACTGCCACACACACCACATATATCACGAAGCACAGTTTAGCCTGTCTCCTAAAATTGCTTAACTGGGCTTCAGTCCACCTTTCTTGTGTTTTGTGTTTTTTTCCAGTAAAAACCCAATCATTTCCTCTTCCCCCAATCCAGCTCATTCCTTCATACTAAACTGCTAAGGAGAGATATCCAAAAAACATATTTTCATGCTCTGTGTATGTTTTAGAGGTGAGAATGCTAAATCACCACACAATAGTTTGTGTGCCTCCTCAGGCTCATCCTTTTGCACTCCATCACCAGATTCCACCACTGGACTGTATCTGAACCATTTGTAATTCCCGGCTGACTCATATTTTCCACTTTCTATGATTCTTTCATCTTCTGGGAATGTTGTCTCTGATTCCCATTCTGACATCTCGGTGAGATTTAAAATATGAATACTCTCGAAGACTCCCTATCCCATAAAATCTACTGATTCTTTAGTTTTGATGAGTCATTTTATTCACAAGGAATGAATTGCCTCAATTGCCTGACTATAAGCATAGAATTGACTATTCCATAAAAACATAGCCTGTTATGTAGAGTATCATGTTTTGATATGTTACTTTCACACATTTCTTTTTCCCCCTTTTTGCAGTCTATGTGCTTTGGTCACATGCTGGTCTTGTTAGATTACTTCTTAAGTGTAGACCACTGAAAATAGCTTAGTGAGGGATTGAGATAGATGGATGAATGGTAAGGGCAAGTTTGTACAGTCTCAAGAGGACATTCACTTCTCTTCATATAATTTCTTTTTACTGCCCTGAGTCTTTTATTGCTTTCAGTGTCCAAGCATTTAGTTAAGTCTTTGAAGTCAGAGAGGTTTTGTGATTAACTTAGTAGACTTTTATTTTTAACCTGTAGTTTCTTTTGACTTGGAGGGTGATATGTCACTCTTCTTGCACCCCACATTTTGTGCTACATTGCCCAGGCCCTCAGTTACCCCAGGCATTCCTCCACTTCGCTACCTAATCAAGTATCTTTCTACACTCAGGAATTTACTTTTAGAACATTTGAGGTTTGATGAAAATCAACGCAGTCATGGATCAATAATTAGCAGCCTTCATTTCAATGTTTTACAGCTAAGCCTCTCAATACATTATGGTTCTATTTTTCATAGAAAATTGTGGGGTTTTTATGTTATCCTTTAATTTTTCTCCTGTATTTAGTTTTAATAGTTACATGTGTGCACTTTCATTTTTGAAAAGCCTAATAAAACATACATTTAGAGAAGGCAGAAATCATAAAAGTATATAGTTTAATGTTTGTTTGTTTTCCTCGTGAAAACAAATATTATGTAACCCAAAGCAAGGACGCAGACTGTCACCAGTAGTAGCCCCCAGAAGCTCCATTTTTTTTTCTCTTCCTCTGATTCTTAAACCCTTCCCACACACACCCTCACCTTGCAAGGATAACCATTCTGTACGTTTCTAAGATTATCAACTATTTTTCCTTGATTTTAATCTTCATGTAAATGGAATGCCATAATCTCTTGTCTTTGGAGTTTGCTTTTATTCAACATGTGTATTAGCGTCTATCCTGATGTTACACATTACAGTCATTTGCTAGTTTTTACCTCAGTCTAATAATCTGTTATTTGAATAGTGTATAATTTGTCCCATTTGCTACTGAAGTGCATTTTGGTTTGTTTCCAATTTAGAGCTACTCTAAAGCTACTATGAAACTATCAAACATGTCTTTGGTTTACATAATATACAAACATCTAGGGGTAGAATAGCTTTTATTCTACAGATGTATGCTTGCTTCGTTTTCACAAATATGACCAGAAAATTTTCCAATGACATCTTACCAGGTAATACTAACATTAGGAGTAAATGAAATCACACTTCCAGCATATTCTCAACAATGTTTGGTGTTACCATTATTTTAAATTCTATTTTATTTTAACCACTCTGCTGATGTGTTATTGTTGTTACATTGAGGCTTTAATTTATATTTTCTTTCATTTTAATCTCTTTATGAAATTGCCTGATTTTGCCATTGATTCATTTTCTATTAAGTTGTCTTTTTTTTTAAACTTATTTGAAAAATTCTCAAAATATTCTTCATCCTTGATTTTTGATGGGTATATATAATATAAAGTCTCCCAGTCTGATGGCTTGCCTTTCATTGTTTCATTGGTGCTTTTGTGAATGACATAGTCCAATTATGCTTTCATTTGTGGTTATACTTTAAGCGTTCTATTTAAGAAACTTTGCTGATCTCTCTGTCAAGAATATATTTTCTCCTTAAAGTTTTTTTGAATCTTCCACAGACAGTACTACTATTCAGAATATGGAAGTTTTTTTTTTTATGAATGTTTATTTTTTATTTGAATACACACATATACACAATACATATTATATATTTTACATTATTATAGTCCCCAGGATTCTCCCACCACTTTGTCCTTCCCTCCCCCAGTTTTACCCCTCCCCTTCTCTTGCTCTATGCTTTAGTTCTATTGACAGTATGCTTTAGTTCTACTGACAGTTGATTTTAAATTTTACTTGTCCTTTTGTGTCTTTATTTTTCTAAGTCCCACTTATAGATGAGATCATCCCATATTTTTCCTTTTCTTTTTGTTTTATTTCTGCTAGCACGATTCCTTCTAGATCCATCCATGTTATCACACATGCCTCAAATTTGTTGTTTTTAATTACTGAGTAATATTCCATTGTGTACATATACCACAACTTTTCTGATCCATTTGTTTGTTTTGGGGCATATTTTCCATTTCCTGGCTGTTGTAAGTAGTGCTGCAACAAAACATATGAGTACAGGTGTCTTTTTGAATTAATGTTTTTGTATCCTTTGGGTAAGGATATGGAGTTTTTAATACTAGTTTTGACTCCCTTTAGATCTTTATGTGTCTTTTTCATCCTTTTTCTTATTTCATTGTGTTAAAGTATACATGACAAAATTTGCATTTTAACCATTGTTATGTGTATTATTCTAATTAAATATATTCATATTGTTGTGCAGTAATCACCAGTATTCATATACATCTTTTCCATCTTCCCCATATGAAATTTTGTACTTAGCAACCACTAACGTATTAATATATATATTTAAAGGATAATGTTTTCATTCTTGTATTGAATATTATCAGTCTATCAATTGATTTATAATTCTGATAATTTATTAGTTTCACTTATATTCATAAGTTTATAAGTCTAAAATAATTTTTCATGTAAGATTTACTAATTTAACATTAAAGATAGAAAATTTGTTTCTAAGATGAAGCATTTTACATTTCCTAACCTTTTATTACTGGCAATACAACTTTTCCTTGCAGTAATATTCTTATCTCTGACATATACTTAAATCTGCAGTATTTTCATTATATGGATATAAGATACTCAAATAGTAGTATAACAATGTTATATAAGAATGTTTTTCTTTTCCTGTTATAGAGATTGACTTATGTAATCTATTTGTGTATTTGTCTTGCATGCACACACTCCCACTACCACAATATCCCATGATAGAAAATTCAAGAGAAAAAAAATAAAACTTCCCTGTGTATTTATTCTCTCCTAGTCATCAGTCCTTTGTACCCATTTTCTTTCATTTAAATAGTACTTGTTGAATTTGAAAGTTCTGTTAAGTTGATCTCATGTTTCTTGTTTCAGAAATGACAGCTGGCTAAACTGTAAGCGACTTTTTAATGACTAGAATGAGTCACAGAAATAACTAGTCACTGTACTTTCCTGCAATTCCAGGCCACCATTTCATCTCATCCCATTTTGTTCACCAGCCCCATTGTCTTCCTCCTCTTGTATATGACTTCCTTTTAGCTACTCTCCTGTTCAGCAACTGCAAGAACTTGATCTTAGTGCCTTTGGACTACACTTTCTCCATTCATCTTTTTTTCCCCCCATCCTCTGCTCTTTATCTCATTATTAGAGTGAAAAATAGTGAGTGAATATATTGTTTGTCTAATATAAATGTATTGTTTCTCTAACTTATAAAGGGTAAATCTTCTAATTCTGACTCGTTACAAGTTTTAGCTTTACATACAACTTGAAGTTTGTCTCAAGTCACCTGTGTTACAATTTAATTTGCTTTTACTTTCTTTCATGGCATTTTTATTTAGTGCTTAAACGCCACTGTTTGCTAATTTGACAGATCACAGAAGGCTTTGGTGCATGGTGTTAGACTTAGCATGTGGACAGTCCTCACATACAGATTCATTAAATGTCACCAGTGCTATCACTGTAATTAATATGAGCAGATATTATTTACTGAGCACTCTGCATGGCTGGCTTAAGGTTCTATGAAACAGATCAGAGTATACCTATCTTCAAGCAATGAGAGGTGAAATTATTTGTAATCGTCTCATATATAGAGTAAAGAATAGGTAGATTGAAACTCAGAACTTCCTGACTCCAAAGCAGATATTGTATATATTCTGTGCTGAGAAATAGTCTTTGATTGTTCTCAGACAAAGTATATTGTCTCTGGAAATAAAGAATATTCTGAAAATATTCTGCTACCTACCATTGTATAAGTGGGTAAAAGGGCTATCAAAAATGTGAGTGGTGCACAGGTGCCACAGTTTCATGGTTAACATAGAGGCATCATTTTGTGTATTTTCCAGTCTTCTCCATCACTTTTTTATGTTACTTAAGGAGACATCCATATAGCACTTTGGTAAGAAGATAATAATTGAGATAAGCAGACCTATTTTCAAATCCCAGCTTTGATATTTTTTGTCTTTGCATATCTGTTTTCCCTTTTTAAAAGTACATACAATAAATGTACTTTGTAGATTGCTTCAGGTGCTAAATAAGTTCTGTGCTTCAAAGCTTTTCACAGAATACCTGGCACAGAGTAATACTTAGAAACATGAAAGATCATAGATACTATTGTGATTCTGATACTACTTATACTTCTGATGTTACCATTGCCATTAATCCTTAGAACAGAACTTTGAGGTGTGTGGGTTGATGAAAGTATTCCCAATTAACAAATGAGAAAATGGGCACTCAAGAATAGTTAACTGATCAGCTCATATTGCTACATATGGAGCAAAGAATCTAATTCTTGCATCTGATGTAGTTTTTCTACTCTACAATACAGCTTCCAACAGTTCAGTATTAGAATGCCAAATACATTCATGATTCACATTACAATTCAGTAGAGGAAATGTGGTTAGTTTATTCATCACATTATTCTAGAGGATCATATTCTTAACGAAATGCAAATTTAAAACTTCAAATTCCTTTACTAATCCCTCTACTAACAGCGACTAATTTTAATACTTTGGACCGAAACATGAGACATTGGTCAGGAGAAGTTGGAGATACAAAGAGATAGTTTAAACTTCACCCCTGAAAGATTATTAATACCTGGGATTGTTTTCCCTTGATTCTGCTTAAAAGAAAACAAAAACAAAGATTTTCAGAAGGGGGGAAGCCTTTGGTTGCAGCTAGTCAATTTTTTGTAGACAGACGATGTGTTGCTGAAAATATTTTAGTGTGCAGAGAAACATAGATAATATATACTATGATCAAACTATTCAAAATTTGGGAAGATAAATTTCAAGTTACTCTGTTATCAAACCATATACAAAACTGACTTCAACAGAATTTCATATAGATGCTGCAATTTATTATATAAAGGAGAAAAAAATTTATACTAGTGCTACTAAAAATAAATCTTCATGGGCTAATGGGATTATAGGTTTTGATCATATAATGTTCAGCAACATATTCTCTTAGTTTATTTTCTTCTGCGCAAACCACATTTCTACCAGATTCTTTATTAAAGTTATTCTAAACCATTGTTATCATGACAGTGCTGGTTGGGGAATTCTAGAAATCACTTGACTTTGTATTTTGAATGAAAGAAAAAAAAATAGTTCTTGTATGTTTCTGAGAATGATTACTAAACTTGAAAGGTATTTAAAAATGAAGGTTTACATATCCAGTAAAATGAAACTAGTATTTAATGAGTATTCATCATATACTTCATCTTTTCCTAGAATTTAATTCATTTTAATTAAAAATTGATCTTTTTAAAGGTAAATCGATTTTTACAAATGTGAAAAAGGTAAGGTTAGACAGTTACTAACCTATGACCATACAACTAGTTATCCTAACTGAAACTTCAGTCAACGTTCCTTAAGAACATGCATGTTGAGGTTTGGAGCAATCAGTGCTACTTGTCTTTATGCTGGTTCTCTTTCAGTACACATAATAATATCCCCGCCCTCATCTGTGTCTGTTGTGTTTACCTTTGTTCTTGCTCTCTGCGTTTTATTAGTTTTCCATGTCAGATAGTTTAGTTTAGCAAATAACTTACAGTAGATTCTCAATAAATGTTAAGCAAATGATAAATGAACACAGAAAGACTATGGGCAATGACATCAAGCAGAACTGACTCAAAATTTACATTGACCCCATGGGCTTTTTTTTTGGTCAATTGGAAATAAAAATGCCTACCTAGGAGGTCTGAGGAACCAATAAATCACATACATGAAGGGCCTATGAGTGCTTTATATATAATATATATGTTCTTAATGTATTTCTTTCCTTTCCCTTCTCCCCTTATATATTTTATGCTGTTATGAATCATGTTTGTTTTTGTGCAAGATTACTACAAGAATCATTCAGTTTTGCTTCAATTAGCATGCTACCTCATATGATATCAAAAATATCCAGATTTTCTATTAAGTGTTTTTGATGCTGAAAATTACATAGAAACAACATGTTCTTCAAAATCTGCAAATTAGATTAGTGTTTTCTTGCAAATGACTAGGTATTATTTAAGTCCATAAAATATTTAAATTCTCAGTCTTTAGGTAATAACTTTTCAGGGAATTTTATGTTTGATTATTAAAATGTTGACAAATTTTTGCTATATATTGCTCTTAATTTTTTACTTCTTTTCGTAATGACTATTAAATTATAGAAAGAAAATTTTTGAGCGGTTTTGACCAAAAAAAAGATTAAAAAGATGATATAAATTTGTCCAAGGAGATTATCTAATAAATAGAGAAGTGTAGAAATCAGAGTGTGAAATTTTCTCTTTCTCAAGGTTTTAGTCATTCACTTTAGAAGATGAATGAAAGCACTCAGAAGGGGAGTGTAAATGGGAGATACAGGGGAAGAGCAGAGAATAGCTAGGGAGGAGATTGTAATGGAGTTCTGTGGGTACTTTGGTTTTGGGAAAACTGGTGACCACACCTATGTTGCAAAATAAACAAGAACGTCTGAAAATATATCAACTGACTCAAAGTAGGAGTGTTGTATGGTGTTAAAGTGAGGTTACTGAGATGTGATAGTAGACCACTTCAAGACACAAACTTTGGCATTAATCTTGCTCTAATAATTATATTTTTAAAATTTGAAAATAAAATGAGATCAAATGAACTAAAGAGAGTCACCTGCACCTTTCTACTGGTGGAATTGCTATTGATATATGACAAAGGCCAGTAAGAACAGGCAGGGACTAGTTTGTTGCTGTCAGATGAGAACTGAAAGCAGACAGGTTTTGTTATCAATCACTGGCTGTCTCTGTAAGACAGCAGCAGCTGTTGTAATTGATTTGATGGCTCTGAATGACTTGAGCTTTAGTGGCCAAAGCGGATTGTGGCAACTCAGCCATGCAAGACATTGACATGAAGAGGAAGTGACATAACTCCTCAGCAGCAAAATCAGATGATTTACAGGAGCAAATTTACTCACCAATTCAATAATTCATGAACTTTAACTTTATATGAGCTGTTGATGAACACAAAGAAAATTAGGTTTTAGTTCATATAAGTTAGATTTTATGGTACTTTTGTTAAAGTGGCCTTTCATGTTTATTTACTACTAAAACTCTGTTATCCATAAATAGTATTTATTATATCTTTTTTTTAATGAAGAACTTCATGTATTGGATATCATTTCTATTAAAAACCCATTTGATAGGAAAGTGAGTTTTTGTTTTTATTTCAGTAACATTGTTTTACAGTACCACACATCATTCAGAAGTATAAAATCTCTCCTCTTCAGATATTTGTTACCTTACCGCACCTACAGTCCTCTGCCACAGTCCATTGGGCCCTTCTCTCTTTTGTTCTCCACCTTCCAGCTTCCCCTTTGGTAGCCTCAGTCCTCCAGCCAGATATACAGGGTTTTTGATGATTTGGTCTGTGTAACCATTAGTTTGTTTGTTTGTTTTTTTAACATTCCACACATGTGACATTCCATGTTTGTCTTTTTTCTTTTGACTTGTATCACAACATAATCCCTTTCCATCCATTGTCACAAGTGGCAAGAGTTCATTTTTCTTCATCTTTTTTTTAAAATAGTTGGGGCTATTATGCATATACATATACCACAGCTTCCTGATCAATTCATCTGTCCTTGGTCACTTAGTTTTTCTATACTTGGCTATTATAATTAGTGCTGTATGAACTTTAAGAGTGCATATGTCCCTTTTAATTAATAATTAATATTTTTGCATTATTTGGATATATACCTCAGCATGGAATTGCTGAATCATATGTATTTTTAATATTTTGAGAAACCACCATACTGTTTCCAATGGAGTTAGACCAGTCTAAATTTTCAACAATGTACAAGGGTTCCATCTATCTACATCTTCACTAACACTTTGTGTTTCTGGTCTTCTTGGTATGATTCATTCTCACAGGTGTGAGATAGTATTTCAGGGTTTTGATTTGCACTTTCCAGATGATAAAGTAATGATGGACATTTTTTTCATATATTGTTCATGTGTATGACTTCCTTGGAGAAGAATCTATATAACTCTTTGTTGTTGTTTTTTTTTTTTTTTTTGGATTTGGTTTTTCTTTTTGTTGAATTGTGTGACTCTTTGTAGATCTTGGGTATCATCCCATTGTCAGATGTATGATGTGAATATTTTCTTCCATGTAGTTGGTATCCTTTTATTTTAAAAAACCTTGAAAAATCAATGAAATCCTGACAAAATGAACAGTGGCATTCTTACTCCAGACTTCACAATTTATCACAAAGATATAATAACCCAAACAGTATGGTACTAGAATAAAACTTGACTCTAAGACTAAAGAATTAGAATTGAGAACTCAGATATAAACCCACGTTTACATGGACAGTTAATCTATAACAAAAGAGTCAAGAATGCACCTTGGAGAAAGTGAAGTATTCGAACAAATGATTCGAACAACCATATGCCAAAGAATAAAACTGGACCACTGTGTAACAACACATAAATTAAATTCAAATGGATAAAAGACTTGGATGTAAGACCTGGAACCATAATACACATAGAAAGAAGCAGATAATTAGCTTCAGTAATGCTTTGGGGTACTTTACTCTAAAGGCTAGAGAAACAAAACAATATAAAGCTTCTGCACAGTGAAAAGAACCTGAATTTTAATCAGGAGCTAAAAATAGGAGAACATAAGAATGAAGTATTCCTTCGTAGCTAACCTTGATTCCAGAGTTTGAAGACTAAGTTGAGCTTCACATGTCAAGCAATTTCAGGAACACAATAAAAGGTTAAAGTTACTATCTCTTGAATTATCGTTACCTAAATCAAATGCATACACATATATATGCATTCATAAATTTTATACACAAATTATTCACAAATTATAATATATATTTTATTCACAATGTAATATATATGTGTATATATATATATCAGTTAGTTTGGGGTGTGTGTGTGTGTATGTAATGACAATTTTGGTTTCCAGGCCAAAGTTTTTGTATCATAGGTGGATTCTGTCTGATCCAGACAAGGAAAATATTTCCTCTCCTCTCAGTAACTTACTGACTGGTATTTGCTTGAGTACTGTACTGAGTTGGCAAAGGATCAGTTAGAAAGAAATTTGTGCATACTTTGTGAGGTCTGTGATGCTTCTTTTCCTAAGCAATCATAGATCAGAAAGCTAAGCCCCATGATGATAAAAATTTTAGAAGGCTACCAAAGACTTAAATATAATTAAACTTCATCTCTTGTATATTATTCTTCATATTTTATCTATAATGAATTCATCAAAGGTTATACATTTTGTCTTTTATAAAGATTTCTTTTAGAAATCTAGGATATTTTTATATAAAATTTTAGAATAAGTGATAGAACTCAGTATTTGCATACTACTTTTTTTGATAGCCGGTCTTTTTTTTATCTCCTCACTAGTTATATTTAGTGTAGGTGTTTTAAAATGAAAATTTTTATGGAAATTAAATTCTGACTTTGTTTTGAGGGAAAAATTGCTAGAAAATGTTCAGAAATGTGAACATTATCCATTAATGTGATTATGAGGATTTTTCTTAATAGTTTGCTTTGGATAAAATAACATGCAATTTAGTAATGATTCTTAATGATAAATAATATAAGAAGAAAGGTTAATATCTAAATGAGTGCCTTGCAACTATAGACATTGAGAAAGCCAGGGTTCTTCTATCCCCAGTGGTATTGAATCATTTTTTGACTTTTACCCACATTTCAAAATCCACACTACAATAAAACCTGTAAATATATAAATGCAGAAATACCTAACATGTTCATAATTTAAACCTTTATTGATTTGATCTCTTTCTAATCCAGTCTTTTCTAATATTCTTTTTTTTTTTGGGGGGGGAAGGGCATGTAATCTCTGTCTTGATGGATAATGACCTGAAATTTAGAAAATATTGTTATACTCTAGTTCTCTCATTTTAATGATGAAGAAACTAAGATCAAAACTGAAGTACCTTCGTAAAAATTAGCCTAGTACAATCCTACAATCTCCTATTAAGAACTAACAAAAATTAAACTTCAAACTCTCACTGAATATATAGACAGAAATGCAAGTAGGACAAAACACAATTATATTACATCATTAACAACAAATCTTTTAATACCAACTTACAGCAAATAGAAGTACAAATACTTTGACTAAACTAACGAAGGGACTATGGATAGACTAACAAGAGTGTCTAATTTGAATTTTGAAGGAGTAGAAAAAGGTGTACTTTTTTTTTAAGAAAACTTTTTGGTTCAAAAAAAAAAGGAAACCTTTTTTTTGGATGAGATGTTTTCATAACATCTGTACAGATAAGAAAACATGGCAAGTCAGGTTTTATAGAGCAGTGAGGGTCGAAGTTGGAAATGTTTAACTCATTTTGTCTGTGTTAAGTACATTATGCTATTGTTCTAAGTGAATATAATATCTCACAAAGACTCATTGTAGTTTAATATAGTTAATAAGGCCTCATAATAATAAGCTTTAAAATATTTTCAGTAACATACATATAAGGTTCTGACAAGTTATCAGTAGACTATTTTGATGTTAAAAAATATTAAATCCAAATAAAATTAGCAGAAAATGGTCTAGAAATATTTCTAAATTTAGATACGAACATTCTCATTACAACTGAAACATTAAACAATCTCACTTTCTGGTTCTTGTTTTCCTTTTTAAAAAATAACTATATTGGACTATAGATAACAAATAGCCTTGTATGAGTTCCAAATATGGCAATTATGTCTTTTACGTTGATTTACTGGCTCATTTTCTTTCTAAGCTTTTTAACTGTGGTGATCACTGTAATTATAGAGCTGCCTCTACTGTGTGAAGGCACAGTTTGCAGGTCAAAAATGTTATACAGAAGTAGGTATGGTGGCTGCCTAATTAGATTGCTTAATACGTATCAAAATGGCATTCTTTTTTTGTTGTGCTATTGCTTGTCTCAATGTTCTGAATATTCTTTCTAAATATAATTACATGATTGAATTTCCTTTTGAACTTTATGAGAGATTAATCAAAGTTAAACATTTAAGCAAAAAATAGGATTTGCTATTGGACATAAAATCTGCAGTTCCTTTGTCAGTGTTTTGCAGTTTACTGCTTGGATATAGACTCAATAGATGCTCACTGTGCAAGTCATAGGAGCAACTGTTATAGATACCAGGGCTCTACCCATTTCTGCCCTGTGAATCTTACAAGTTCCACCTTCTCTTGCGACAGCGAGTAAACAAATAAACAGAATAACAACTTCTCATAAATTCTGTGGTGAAAATAAATTAGATGATTTGGTCATCAGCAAAACAATGTTTGTGCTATAATGTGAAGGGAAACTCTAGATGGTCCTAGCTTGCTAGAAGTCAGCAAGAAGCAGAGTGAATATATGGAGGCAGGGAAAAAACTGGTCTCCTTAAAGGAACTAGCAGAGGAGTGATGTTGATTAGAACAGTGAGGTGAAGAATAAGTAAAGAAAGAGCAAATGGGAAGAGAACTTAAAACGGATAGAATGGGACAGGGAAAAGTGGTCTTTGCAAGTAAGGGAATTTGGAATTTATGCTAACAACAATACTACTAATTTTTATTGAGCATGTATTCAGTCCCAGAAACTGTGCCAAGTGCTTTTTTGTTTATATAATTTGATCATAACATACCTGTGAAGTAGATGACAACATCTGTGTTTCATATGGATGGCAAAAGTAAGGTAGAAGAGATTTTATTTCCAAAGTAAGAATGGGTACTATAAGGAAATAACTTCAAATCTCAGTAGTCATGTCTGAGAGCTCACATTCTATATACTACAACAGTATACTTTTGTTCATTTTATGAATATCTTTTATTTAACATAATAGATCCAAAATAGTGTTAATATAAAACATTGAGATATTTTACATATATTATTTTAATTAATTTTGTATTTATTTTTAACTGAGAACCCCAGCTCTTATAGAAAACTTTATGGAGGTGTGTCAAAATATTAAAGATGGATCTGCCATTCAACCCAGTAATTTAATTCCACTCTTAGTAGTAATTCTACTCCTATCAAAGAAATGCAAAAACACCAATTCAAAAGGAAACTGGCATTCCCTTATTTATTGAAGTGCTATTTACTATAGCTAAACTATGGAAGCAACATGCATGCCCCAGAACAGATGAGTACATCAAGAAGATTTGGTATATACACAATGAAATATTACTCAACAATCAAAAAGATTAACAGTATACAGATCTCATTTTACCTTTAATGCTTGTTTACATTCCTCCTAATGTCTAAAAACATATTTTTCTTATGATGCTAAATGTGTGAACAACAAAAAAATAACCAATCTTTTTCTTGATGTGTTGTGCCCTAAATTTTTCTATTTATAATAAAAATGAAAGGCACTTCCCAATTGACTTCTTTTTGTTTTATTTGCCCCTTATTTAGCAATTTCTTTTATAATTTTTTCATGCACATCCAGATATATGGAACATGGAAAGAAAAAACTTTTCTACAACTAAAAGAAAATACCACTGGAGATGACACATTTAAAAATGAAAGTGCAAGTAAAGAGGGGAATTGGAGAACACACGCTCTACCTAAAGAGGGCAGCTGCTTACTTAGTTCCCTGACATGCATGCTGTCCTTCTGAATATTATATGAAACTATATTTGTATGAACAATCTCATAATTTGAAACCACAGCTCCTTTGTAAAGCTCTTTGACCATATAAAACCTGTCTGTAATTGTGTGTGCCCTGTGAGCTAATTCCTTCACATGCTTCTCAAGAGCCCAACTAATCTTGGAGCTTTCCTCTAATTTTTATGAAGTTTATACTTTTCTGCAATCCAGTTGCATTTTATTTGATTCATAGTATTTAATATAAATAATATAAATAAATATAAAAAATATATTAGCTTTCTACTTTGAAATAATCATAGTTACTTTAATAGTGTGGACAATTCCATGGACCCTTCACAGTGTCTTCAATGGTCAGGTACTATAGTTACACATAACCAAGAAAATGTAAAGTTGATGTAAGTACATCCTCATCTAATTCAGATTTAATAGTTTTACATTTATTTGTGTATGGGTATTGTAAAAGTCTGCGATTTTATCACATGTAAATTTGTAAACTTTCACCATGATCAAGATAATAGTTCCATGACCAAAAGAATCCATGCAACTCTTTTATGGTCAATTTTTTCATGCATATTTATACACACTTAACAGCTGGGAGCCATCATAGTACAAATTATTGAATAATTTTCTAATTGTTTTCTAACTCAACTATTGATTGCACATGTCTCTGTTAGAGGTTTTTGGTCTGTGCAACAGATTCTTCGCTCACTCTGTATACCTCCAAGGTTACTCTAATTTTACCTGATCAGAAGAGAAAAAAAATGGGCTCTCAGACCAGTTAAGGGTGTCCTAAGTAAATGTCTGGCTGGTTTTTTCCACAAGATCATGATCCTTCCCCAGATCTGAGTTTACTGGCTTGGTCCACTGGTTATGATGAAGCTTCCCATTCTGCATTGATAGAACCTTTAAAGTCTTCATATTGCCAGGAAATAAAGAGCCTTTTATCCTTATTTGTTGAGAGCTGTGTGAGCTCTCATTATTGGCCTGCCTTGATAAGCTGCTGAATGTTTGCTTAATTGGAATACCACCTTCAGGTGGAGTAGGTTTGACCATGACTCGAGAAACCCTTTTGTTGTTGATTGTTTGTTGGTGACTATAAAAGTCTGGTGCAAAATAAAGGCCACAGTCTAGAGAGATAGAGGGGGAGGGGGAGAGGGAGGGGGAGAGGCAGAGAGAGAGGCACTGTGAGCCACTTCTCTTGGCCTTGACTCACTGTCAATCCTTACTCTTCCCCTCAGGACCATTCAATTATGTCCTGGCTGGCCCGCAACACTCACCCATGTGAATACCTTGGGGACAGGCTGTTCTTGTTTTCCTCACTATGCACATTATTGTGCCTTAAAATTATCCTTAGTTAGCAAAGTCATTCTTCGATATCAGCTCCTTATAGCTAGGAGCAGCTCACCTATTAAGACACTGGTGTTATCCATCCTCTTAGAGTCCTCCTTTGGAACTCTTCCTATTTCTTGCAACTTTTGTGAAACTATATTTCTTACTTAATAGTTCCCCATATATATCCCTTTCTCCTTTCACAAATGAATAAAAAGCCATCTAAATAAGTGCACTGGCTTTTTTCCCATTAAGTACTGATGTATTAAATTAGTGAAAAATTAATTCACCTGTTTTTATGCTACTTTATGTCCTATAAATTTTCTAGTTTTATATGCCACAATTCATATAATTGTGTTTATACATATTCAGCTTATCCATGATAAGTTGTATTAGCCATGATTGTATTCTTATAATTTCGTTTTAAAAGGTAATACATTCTTAAACTTCAGAATTGATTTTATTTTTATTTCACTCCCACCACTGTCTTTTTGTACACTATTTCTTTTCAGAGTCAACCAATGTTACCAGTATCTTTTCCTTTTAGTATATTTATTTATATCATTTCCCATGTTTATTTTTCTATTTGATCCTTTTCTAAATTATTTCTAGGAACTCTTTATTCTTAAAGATACCATTCAGCATTAAGTCATTTACAATTACCTACTGAATTTCTTAGAAATAGATGCTCTGAAATTCTTATTTAACAACAAACAAGCAAAATAACTAGATTTAACCTTACCAAATACTACAATATGGAGCAACAAACAAAATATTGCCTACTCACAAGGACAAATTTCTCTTCTTAATACCTACATAGTCAGACTTGTCCAGAAAGAATTCATCCAAGTTTGTATGGCCATTGAGCACTGTCCCAAGCAGTTTTTAATGTGTTCTTGTATTTTGTCAACAAGATGTTCCAATATCATTTTGACTGCTTTTGTCATGTGCTGCAGAATTTTGCATCAGCTACTCTGCACTCACTTTCTTTAATGGAGAAGAATGTTCTAAAATACAGGAATAATGTGTATTGTGGTAGGTTGGTGGTATAAGGCAACAGTAGGCTTTTTTAATAACAAAGTAGACAAGAAATTCCTTTTTTAAGTTCACCTTTGGTTTAAATTTTCTCTATCCCACATTTTGTCTATCTTCCTATAAATAAAAATCATAATGAACATATTTATAGCTTCTATAACAAAATTTATGTCTTAAGTCCATAATTACAAAAATTCTATGAGACCTAAGATACATAAGTATGTTTATATGCATATGTATATGTGTATAACATAAGATAGATATATATGGCATAAGATACATCTACACCTGTATAATAGTGTACTATATAAATGCTGTGAAAGAAATTGAGAAGATTCAATCATTGTCAAAGACAAGCAGTGACATTTAAGCTTTAATGTAAAGGGAGAGATAGGAAATAAATGAAATGATATGTATGTGGAACTTGTGGTATAGAAAGGTTAAGAAACTTGTTCAAGGTTAAATAATAAAAACAAAAATGTAATTTAAACCCATACATTTGTCCATATTCTTTACTCAGGATGGATGGATGACAATAAGAACTTCAATGGGAAAGAATTTCCAAATTCCCTAATTCATTTAGTCATTTGGGAAGCAGGCAGACTATTCCAGATAAAACAGTCCTCTCCCCTGAATATCAGATAATTGTTTACTATACTCTGTGACTTCATGAATATAGGACCTAATTATCCTCCCAGTTTCTTAAACAACAACCTTGCACCCTTGAGGAACTACAGCCTGAATTTGACCACCAGCTGTTGCCAGGGGAGAATAAAACCCCTTTGTTACTGCAGGTCACAATGACCTTGCAAAAATTCCACAGAGGTTTGCCTCCTTTTTGAAAAGGTTTCTTCAGATAGAACTAATTCACTGCTCCCATTGAGAGACATGGTGAGGAATAAAGCATTTAATGTGAAAAAGAGACTATTTCTTCCAGGGTTTTCAATCATTTTATAGAAAAGATAATTTGTATGAAGACCTTTATCAATTGAGCACATTTTATTATCATTGATTTCTAACCTGTAGTCTCTAACACATTCACTAGGAGCTCTTAGCCCAAGTCTTAACACACTATTATTTTTAATATGTTTTAATTTATTGTTTTGCCCCTAAGGCTACTTTTTTATTATTACAACATTACGTTTTTACACCCCCTTGCCTGTTTTTCTCAACTGTCAAGTGAGGATTCTTAAACTTGCTAGTTAAAAACTGAATTACTAAGGTAGGAAGATTCTAATAGATTGCCACTCTTGTTTCTGAGTGAAAGAGCACTGGATCATCTGCAGACTCAGACTGGATCTGTGACTGACTAGAAATGGAGGAAATGTGTATTGGTTGGGGATTCCTGAATTGGATAATTGGTGCAGGAGACTCATTTTTCTCATAAAGTCCTGAAGCTATACACAGAACACAGAGCCCTGTAATGAAAAACAGAAATAAAAGCAGGCATATGGACCCAGCTATTGCCTGGGTCTGAGAGTATCCTTTCCCTGCGGTACATTGTTCAAATTAACAAATTCTGTGAACAACATAGTTACCTAATTCAGAATTATTTAATTCATGGATTCCTGTTTAATTGTATGTGCATTCTAAAGAAAGCCACAGTTATATATAATTAAATATGTGTGTTTATTTATGTAGGGATGGAAATAACTGGTTCTGTGCAAAATGCTTTGTAAATCTGATTTTATGAAATACTATATGCAAATCTACACATTTAATTCTAGACTAGTGTACTTGTAACGAAAAGTTCTAATTTGTGTAATAAAATGGGCTTTACATCTGGTTAAATAGGGCACTTAAGTTTTCAAAAGAAAAGTTAATAATCAGGTTTGAGTTTTTAAAAAGTAATTATAAATTTTTTAGCAGAGAAAAGGTCTTGGTCATCAACTATACGATGCTATTTCTTATGTCTTTTACATTGGAAATAAGCCTTTTTCGTAAGTTGCTTTTTTCCATTTTAAGTGGTTGTGTTCATGCTCTAACAATAAGCATAGAGGTTTGAGTTATTATAAACTTTAATATCAATTCCTTCCCTCCTATGACAGTTCTACTAAGGAAGTCAAGCTTGCAAGGCCTAATTACCGCAGCATTTTGATATCCTCAGCTACAGTATTGGCAGGAATTTAAGCCATGGTAGACTTCATTGGTGACACTGTTGTAACTAAGAGTACAGAATCTGTTTTCAAGCTTGTTCGGGATGGAGTCAAGTATTGGATGATGGCAAATAGTCTTGCTGTAAGTTCAGAAGTGCCTTGGCTGATTCTAATATGAAATGCTAATTATTTGCAATAGAATGTAAATAAGGTGGCACTAAGTCTTATTTGCAGTGACTAATGAAAGCTGTTGTACTATAATCAGTGAGATACAGAGCAACAGGGCAATTCATTAGGAAAACCGTCGTTGACAAGCAGTTAATGCATGCCAGTCTGGACCTTTCCACTTGCTTCTGTTCGCTTTTATTATTTCTTCTCATTGATAATAATAAGTCCCATATGGAAAATGTATAACAAGGATAAGAAAAAAAAACTAGCAGCTAAATTTGGCCAAGCTATGCTGAATAGCTACAGATTGTAGGTCTCCTTTAGCTTTTCTTTGACGATGAAAAACAACTGCCATATTAGGCTGATTGAAAATATAGTGATTCTCTAGTCAGCAAATTGCTAGACTGAGAATTTTTCATGTTATCTCTCTAGACCTGAGCAGAATTTAACTATGCTGCAAATTATCTTATTTTTCAGATATATATTGCATTTCAAAATTTAGCTACATTTTCACATCTCATACTTGAGCAGTCGAACACTTTCAGCAAATAAAAACACAAAAGTGCTTGATACTGCTCTCTCCTGTGTTTTAGAGTACATGCCTTGGAAAATAAAAGTTGCAATTCTTGGAATAGTTTTTTTGCTCTAGGGCATACATTCATCATGGAAAGAATAGTGTGGGATATATACGGTATATTAAACTTAAATAGCCAAATTTCTAAGATATATAACTAACTACTAAAGTAAACACAATAATTGGGTTTTATTTCCCACATATGGAAAATTAGGAAGATGACTTCTGTTAGCTTAATTTTTTATACTCTTGCTTTCACTAACTGTCCATGAATACCATAGAGAAAAATCAGGTCATTTGATTCAGTATTTTATGGCCCATCTCTTTTTGTAAAAGAATTTGAGGTGACTTCAAGAAGGATGAAGGATAAAGAAGAAACTGAAAAGTCAGTTCTGGGATTTATTTCTGAGCTTCCTGACAGCCAGGGGGAAGAAATGAACAGCTGGTGACAGAGAGCCAACACTGCTACATTCCCTGAGCATGCAAACACTTGAATTTAGGTTTAGATTTAAGGAACAATACTGAAAGGCAATACCGAAAATCTGAGTGAAACCAACTAAGAGTGCCATAGATTATCCACACCAAACTCTTTCCTTCTGTCTGTAGGTGACTATAGTCAGTGTCAGGCCTTTAAGCTGGTGTAGAATGAGTTCACTCTGAGTGATGACATGTGCAAGGGTTTTTCCATAGCTGGGATCGCCAGATAAAACATGGAATGGTCAGGTAAATTTAATTCTAGATAATAATGAGTACCTTTTTAATATCAGTATGTCCTATAAATATTTCCCAAATATAAATATGCTCCAAATATCACATGGTACACACACTAAAAGTTTCCTCATTGTTTATCTGAAACAATTGTGTATCTAAAATTCACATTTAACTAAACATTGTCTATTTTTTCCTTCTTGGTGCTTCCCAACACCATCAACTGCACCTCTTCTACAATATACCCTGACAAGACCAGATTTCAGAACAATCACTTTAATGTGATTTTTTTAAAATTTATTTTCCCTTCCTCTGTCATCATTTTTTTGTTTGTTTCTTTTTCCTAAATTGGGAATTCTCCCCACAGCTCTGCAGGTAAGCCTTATTTACTATAATAGGGATTGCCCCATTTGCACAAAATCTGAGATCCACAGTGACAGCCAATCAAAAGTCTTTTTTTCCAACTATTATTGAGAACATTAATGGGGAATAAATAGGTCATA
This sequence comes from Uropsilus gracilis, assembly GCA_004024945.1. Taxonomy (NCBI): domain Eukaryota; kingdom Metazoa; phylum Chordata; class Mammalia; order Eulipotyphla; family Talpidae; genus Uropsilus; species Uropsilus gracilis. Next base: position 46,830 of record PVHY01006698.1, read on the forward strand.
ATTTTCTGGCAAAAAGAGACTTAAAGAACCTTTAAATGGTACATCACAGTCAAACATACAAGTAAATTTTATTCAATAGACATAATATTTCTAGTGAGAAAAGACAGTGAAAAAGACCACACACATGTATTAGATTCCCCATTGAAACATCCAGAAACAGCATCTTGTGGAAGTGAGATGTCTGCATGGCAGGAGCAGATATGGCACATTTCAGCACCCAGTTGCCTCAAGGAACTAATGGGGCCAGCAGTTGCCAGGACACTGTTTCCACAAAAAAGATCTCGGTGACTCTCAGCAGCTTAGTTCTGATCACAATTACTGTTCTTTTTTACTTGGGGTTTTAAATTTTGGATATTTAAATTTAAATTCTGGAAGTACTTAGTCTGATAGCCTGAACACTCTTCAATTGCCTGGACCTTGAACACATCACAGCTTCACCAGCAGCACCTCACCATTCCAAGTGGGGGAAAGCAGAGTCAGCACCCATTAGTACCTGGACATTATTTTGGAGCACTTCATTCCTTGTAGACCTTTGAACCCTGCAAATAGGAAATCCATTTCATGGAAGGGGCTTTGATATGCTTGCATCTACATAGACCAGGGTTCAGCTGCAGAGACTAGAATCCACTTTAAGCAGAAACTCTAATGGCCTATTAAATAGATTATAGTTTCTTTGGGAAGACTGAAGAAATGGTCTAGACTTGTTTGATGAACAGCAGCCAGTCACTGACCTCCAAGACAAATGTTCCTTCCTCTATGACCCAAGAACTGCCTGTTGTATTGGTAGACCCACTTCAGCTACTGACTCAAGGATTTCACAGTAATTGGAAGTCCTGTGATCAGGAAGTTACATGGTTACTTCTCACTAAAAAAACCACATAATGCTTGATATGTTACCACAGTAGCACATACCTGTCTCCCTACCTTACAGAACCCACAAAACTAGATTTCAGTGATTATTCTGATCCTGTGAGATAATCCTAAATGTTTTCCAGTGCATCCTTGGCAACAAAACCATGACCTCTGCTTCACCTCCAGCTTCCTAACCTTGAGCATTTTGTAAACTGGCCAAATCACCTTCAAACTTCAAGTTGTCCTTTGATATGTTCTGTAGCTTCCCAACCAGTGTGGTACAATAAGGCACTATGGTTGGTGATGAAGTAGACATTTATATCTGCAACTCAGACATCTTGTTTACAAGTAATAGCCACACTGCACCCTACAGAAGGCAGAAATCATTAAGGATTAGAGGCCATATCTTAAGGATCTTAAATGCCTTTTGGAAAATGTTTCTAAGGACTTGCCATAAGCTAGATCATTATTATTTCTGTCTATAAGGTCATACATGAATCCTAAAACTGTGATAAGGTTTATTGTTTGTTTGTTTTTAACCTCTGACCTTAAACTCTGATGGACTGTGAACACAGAACTTTTGATAGGGATAATTTATGTGTTTGGGACAGTGTTTTGAGAACTGTTTTATATAAAATGGGAAAGCTTCTTCCTATTTTGTGTTATTCAGATATCTCTGCCTTGTTTTGGTTATCAAGTGAAACCTTCATAAGCAGCCAGTACCACTCTGGCCACTGCTGTCTGTCATGATGCTCAGAAACTTATCATGATTCCCAATATCTGTCTTGTCTAGTTCTGCTTTGCTTCCTCTGGCCTGAAGCAAGCAACCTGAAGGGGAAGAAATTCATTCCCTCTTTCACCTACTGTAATGAATCGAGTGTTATCAAGTGGGCATATTTAAATCTACCCAAATATTGTTTTGTTTTCATACAGTCTCTTTTCTCACTTTATCAGATGGATGTAAAGCAAAAGGTTTCCTAAGATGATGAGAGACAAATGACCAAGAATTAGAGATAGTCCATAAATATTTATAGAATCATCACATGCATTTTTTTATCCTTGGGATTTTCATTTTGTTGGACAGAGAAAACCGCACCATCAATTCACCTATTTTTTTATACACATGTGGAAATGTTGACAAATAACTTTGAAAGAAACACGAGTTAACAGCTTAAACTCTGAAATGTGGCTCCTCCTTTTATATTACTTGAGGAACCATAGTTGTATAAAAAATCACAGGGCAATAAATGCAATAAAAATCATCTTTATTTATCAAAATAACGCTTATTACCAAGACATGAAAAATGGAACTGACAAAGTAAGTTACACATTCCTATCAATCTTTTGAAAGTTTCATGGATGTGCTCAGTAAAAAGACCTTATTTGCAAATTCCATTTCAGCTGTTCTAATCAAATTTTCATATAAGCTGGATATAATTGTTAACAATCCCTCTTGGGATGATGTGTGATTTTTTTTTCAATAGAACAAGAAAATGTGCAACAGTGTAATGTGAAATCAAAATTCTTGATTAATGTAATGTTTAGAAAGTTATTTGTAGGATTTTTCAGTATGAAATTGCGCCAAATGCACATTTAGAATGTTTAGGACTGCTTTTATAGAATAAAAATATCTCTTAAAAAATCATCAAAATTAGTACTTAAGTTCCTAAAATAGTTCATTAAGCAATTCTGTGCCCCACCCCCCTTAAAAATTTTATTAGCCTTCACTTGGGGATTATTGCATATGCTTGTCAGTCATATTACATACTTGCAGAGCAAAATGAGTTATTGAGGCAGATAAATAAATGGGCTTATAATGTTTGTTTACTAGCTTAAAAAACTACCAATAACTGTTCGGCTAAACTTCTCAAAAATTCTAATCTTTTTACCTCTATTTGTATCTTCCTCATACATTGAGTTTTATAGAGAACTGTCAGACACATACAGAGTAGAGTACTATTCAGTGGTGATGCATTTTATGACATCTTATTGGTTCAGCCAACCTTTTCAAGAAGCAACCACTTGCATAACTCCTAAAAAATACACTGAGTCAGATGAGTCAAACATTGCCATGGTTCTAAATTGCGATTTCAAAAAAAATAAAGTGAAAAATCCCTCTCTTCCTCTTGGACTTCAAGCAATTTTCTCTTCCCAGCAAAAATGAATATTGATTATAATTAGATTCAGATACATATAAGAAAAAATTCAAACATCATTGACTTAAACATTTAATAGAGAAATTCAAAGGTTTTGGCCTGATACTAGTCTCATAGTGCACAAAGTTATCAACTTTAGCAAAAAGTAGGTCTCATTCACATTGAGTAAATTTTTGAAGGTAGTGGTAGGTACATAGGTAACCAGTATCTATAGACTGGTGGATCTTCACCCTCACTCTGTTTCTGAACAGCCACACACAATACACTGTGCTGTGGTGCATCCTTTTTCCTTTGGCCCAGACAGCTTTGTTTCCTTTGATGTCTTTTTGCACTTATGACATGTTCCCATCGACTTGATGACATATTTCCAGATCTCTTTGAGTGCCAAAGGGCACACTTCTTCCAGCCCACCCCACGGATGTGAGCATGAATGTTGATGATATACTCTCTTGCTTACCACCTTGTTGGTTGCTGCGTAGCCATTTTCTCTTCTTTGAGGGAACAATCTCTCCTCAGCCTGGGTGGCAAAGGATTGTCTTCTTCCATCTTTATGTTCACTCTCATTATCCTTCAACCTGTAATTTCAAGTCTGTTTCTTGGTTCAGTTTAGCTGTTGGAGCACTGTCATTTCTGTATTTCACAGAGGAGCTAAAAGGCTTATCTCTAAAGAACTTTCCCTTACTCCAAGAAGAGAAGATGCAGAAAGACATTCAGATCACAAGGGACTTTATATGGATGCAGGTAGTAAATAGACCTGGAGTGACTTGAGAAAAAGTAGTGCTTGGAACAGTATGTTACTAAGGACAACAGCAGCCAAGGCAGGCATCCATTATTTTACGTTTTGCCCAGGGCCATCCTTTTTCCATAACTTCTATGTATCATAACTTGCAAGTTAATTCATTCTTTATTAAATCATAGTGTTTTATTTGTTAACTAAAATTTTCCCTAGAAATATGAAATAGACCTACTATTAAATATTTGATAGATAACTTCCCTAAAGTTAAAATGTGGCTTGCTATACATCTTGTATTCAATTCAAATTACAAAAGTACATTTGTCCCACTTCACTAATACGCTGTTTTTCCACTAGGGCATTTTATTTTATAACTTAATTTCAAAGGAAAAAATATTCTGGAGGGAATGTAGTATCTAGCATCGTAGCAAAGGAACAGTACCTGTATTTCATCCTACAGAAAACTAGGAGACTGTTCTAGATGTGTTTTCCTAATCAGGTAGACCATGAGCTAAATCTCAGAGAAAGAAATGAACTATCAGTGGTCTTTTTATTACACTTTAATCAGGGTATACACATACCACAGTTCACAGCACTGTATTTGATTTGGGGGAGTAGGTTCACACTTCTTCAGAGGTCTGTTACCACACTGCACCCACTTGCCAGAGCACCGAAGTCTTCCACCTTAGTCTATCAGAGCTCACTGTTTTGTTTTCCATCTATCCCCCCAACCCCAGTAACCTCAATTCTCTAAGGGTATTTATAGCATTTGTTTGGCTTAGTTTTGTCTATTCCTCTGTTTTGGTTTCCTTATATTCCACATGAGTGAAATCTGGTATTTGCTTTTCTTCTTGTGGCCTACTTCACTTAGCATGATCCATACCACTTCCACCCACTTGAAGGCAAGATTTCATCCCTTTTCATAACTGAGTAGTATTTCATCCCTTTTCATAACTGAGTAGTATTCCAGTATGTATATATGCCACATGTTCTTTAATCCACTAATGTTTCCACAGCTTGACTGTTACAGTGCTATAATGAACATAGGGCTGCAATGAACATATTTATACATATATACACACACACATATATATGTACATATATACATATATATATACCCATATATGCCATATATATGTCTTTAATTAATAAAGGCTGGTTTTGTGTGTGTGTGTTCTTTGAATGAATGCCAAGAAATAAAATTGCTGGATCATATGGTACATTTTTTAAAAAAATATTTTGGAGACATTCCTATATTCTTTTCCATAGAGGCTAAACATTTCTCTTAGCATTATAGGAGGGTTCCTTTTTCTCCATACCTTCAACACTTGTTTCTGTTTTTTTGTGTGTGTGAGGATTGGTTAATTTATTTGTTTTGATGTGGGCCATTCCCACTGGAGTGAAGTAATATCTCCTTAAGATTTTGACTTGGATTACCCTGATGATAAGTGACAAGGAGCATTTTTTCATGTGCCTAATGGCTATCTGTGTTCTTTGGAGAAGTGTCTTAACTAATCTACCCTCTTTATTTATTGGATTTTTTATTGTTGTTGGATTGTTTGAGTTCTTTGTATATCTTGGTATCAGTCTCTTGTCAAATGTGTGATATACAAATACTTTCTCCCATTTGGTTGAGTGTCTTTGTTTTTGGTGATAGTTTTCTTTATTGTGAAGAAAGTTTTTAGTTATTGTAATGTTTGTTTATATTATCTTTTGTTTCTCTTGCTATTGCAATCAAACCACCCAAAGATTATCACTAAAGCCAGTATCTTAGAGGGTTTTGTCTAAGTTTTTTCTGTGTATTTTATGGTCTCGGCTCTTACAAATGAGTCTTTAGCTAACCCACTTTGAGTTAATTGGTATGTATCATGTGAGAGTATCTAGTTTCATTTTTTGCATATGATTATCCAGTTTTCCTAACACTGTTTACTCAAGAATTTTCTTCCTCATTGCATTCTTTGTTAGACTTCTTTGTTAAACTTATGTGTCCACTTCAGTGTGGGTTTATTTCTGGGGTATCAATTCTCTTCCTTTGGTTTGTGTGTCTATACTTAATATACACTGTACTGTTTGATAACTCTAGCTTTGTAGTATAGTTTGAGGTCTAGCAGTGTGATACCTCTATTCCTCTTCTTTGTCAAGATTGCTTTGTCTATTTAGGGTGTATTGTGATTCCATATAAATTTCAGTCATGTTTTCTATATTTCTTTGAAAATTCCATTAAAACTTTGATAGGGACTATATTGAATCTATATTGCTTTGAGTAAGGTGGCCATTTTAACAGTATTATGAATATATATTCTTTAAATTGTCGCTGGAATTGGGTGACGCTGTCATTCAAGCCATAAACATGAGTATCTATTAAGTCCCACAAAATTTTTGATAAAATATATGGAAAACAATTATCTTTTATTTCAGTTCTACTGAGGTAGAAATGATAAAATTGGAAGATATTTAAAGTGTACAACATGGTGATCTAATATACATGTCCATGGTGACAGGAATGCCCCAGCTGAATTAACATATCCATCACCTCACATATTTATCTTTTTCTTCTTTGTCAAGAACATATAAGTTCTATTCTTAGCAAATCAGCTGCATAATACAAGCTATAACGTGTAGTCACCATGATTTGCACCAGATCTTCAGACCCTGTTTATCTTGCGTTATTGTTTATCATCTTATCTCTCTATTCATTCACCAAGTCCCAACTCCCAGTCTCTGGCAACAACTTTCCTACTCTGTTTCTATGGATTTGGCTTTTTTTTTTTTTAAATCGCACATGTAAGTGATGCCAGAAGTATTTCTCAGTCTGACTTGTTTAACATAATTTCCTCCAGGTTTATCCATGTTTTCACAAATCACAGGTTTCTTTCTTTAAGACTGAATAGTATTCCTTTTTGTGTGTGTATACCTTTATGTATATGTGTGTGTGTGTGTGTATGTATGTATACACACCTGCATACATTGTTCATTCATTTTTTTTATACACTTAGATTGTTTTCAGACATTGGATGTTGTGACTAATGCTTCAGTGAACAGATTATAATACCTCTTTGAAATAAGACTATTTCCTCTCTAATCTTTTTGATTATTGCAAGCCAGTCCAAAGTGGTACTTTTGTTCCAATACAGCCTACCAAAAAGAATTTAACACATAATAAATGCTTTTTTAATGTTGTTTGTTTTCTTCCTTTCTCAACATTTCACTATCAAAGTGTCTCTTAGGCATACTGTCTATTAAATAAATATAAGTGTTTATTATATATTGTTAGACATATAGATAATATATTGTTAAATAAGATTTTTTGACTTTTGGAAGCTTGCTTATGGTAATTTCCTTTCTACTTAGTATCATCTTAACAGGCACATCATATTAAACAAATTCATTAAGCTTTTCATATTCAGTAGCAATAAATAGGATTAAGTAGTGTGATTTAATTAGATCAATAACACATTAGTATTTATAACTTATAATACTTAATACTTTTCTTTGTATTAAACACTCACTGTTCCTGAAATTTGAATAGATTGTCAAGTGCTGAACTTTTGATTTTTTTTTTTTTTTAAGCTATGCAGGCAGATTTCAGAACAAGAAGAATTTAGTTCTCTAGTTACAAGAACTTCCTATAGTACCTTCTCTAAAGTTTTAGGACCATATTAGGGTGCTTTGTATTCTGTGGTTGTCTTCTTAATGGTAAGAAAGTTAAGTGAGTTTTTCCTTACAACAGGCCTCACAGTGTCAGGAAGGTAGCCAATGTCATAACTTTGGCCTTTAAGTCTATTTCCTCACTATAAAACTGGAATAATAATTCTAACCATGAAAGATTTTGCTCTGAGTCTAAAATGAATTCATATATAAAAGGACCTGACTAGGTTTATACCAGTTTAGTAGTTACTTATTTTCCTTTTTTTCACTGTCACAATTCTGTGTTGTATGTTTAGTGATTTCCTTATAGATGATTAGAGATAAAAAGCTCAATATGATTAATGACATGTAGAATGGTCCATTTTAATAACTGTGTGTATATATATGTTTGGAAGTGAAAGGCTAGCCCTTTGGAGGTTTATGTTCCTAAACCTATATTCTGTTGGTTACTACAAATCAGTCAGCAATGTTGAGTGGGTTTTTGATTATGTGAAAAAGTCATTAATGTGCTTCTTACATAGATATCTGAAAGCACAATCTAGTTATCAAGGTGTGTTTTTAATTCTATAAATGCAATTTTTTTATTGCATTCATTATTCATCTGTAACCTAATAGGTTTTCAGACTGTAGACACTTTGTTGTGTTCAGACCAGGAAGAGTAGGCTTCTGGGTGGCAAATTAATGCAAGACTTGAAACTAGACAAAGCAACAGACTACAAGTTCCTGCTAGTGTGGAATACTGGACAGCAGTGAAGGCAACTGGCTGACTGACAGCTCCCCTCTCTGCAGACAGTTAAGTACTTCTGAGAAAGTACTTAAACTACGGAGAAAATCCTTACAGCTTAAATCCATGCATATAGATTTAAAGTTGAAAATCTAAATAATTAATCCAGTGCACTATAAATTCTTATCATTTTAGCAATGCAACTGAAAAACTGTTTCATAAACTCATAGTAGTTATAAGGTAATTATTTACTAGGTTTTGTGATTTTTCTAAAATTATATAAACCTGTCAGTCCTTTGTTTTAATTGCTATTTAAAACATTGACACTGCAGGGCTGTTAAATTATAGAAATCTTCCAGATAGTATGTTCATGCTTGATAGATACTATTCTACATTTGGTGATAATTATTAGTGTACAGGTTTTTATTTATTTATTTTTTTTTGAGACCAGATCTCGCTATTTTTGCCCGTGGAACTGCAGGCTCATGTTGCCCGGAGTACCACAGACTCATCCAGTCCCCAGTCTCAGCTTCCCAGGTAGCTGGGATTAGAGGTGCACACCACCACGCCCAGCTATTTTTTGGGACTAGGTCTCACTATGTTGCCCTGAGCGGTACTCAAACCTAATCCATGGTCCCAGCCACTTCATAGGCTGTAGCTTTCAGGCACATGCCACCGGGCCCAGCTGTAGTGTACAGGTTTTTAAAGAAAAAGATAAATCAGATTTTTTTTCTATTATCGTTTACGCTGTTTTGAGTAACTACACCTGTCATTACAGTCACGATCACCATAGAAGAGAGCTGATGTAATAATGTGCACTGCAAAATAGTTAAATATTTCTCTGTTGGTAGATAATTAATCTCATGCAAAATGGAGCTCCATGAGTGAATAAATTTTATAATAATTCTGTCAGACCCACTCATTTTATGTATGAAGGGACCCTAATAGAGGGTATATAACATCAAAGACCAGGTTTCCAACCCTGCCTCAGCCATTTATAGCGTGACCTTTTGCAGGTTGTTTAAGCTGCCTTAGGTTTAGTTTCATATGTTTAAAATGGAGATGATAATAATGCCTACATAAAAATGAGCACCTGAAGCTACTCAGAGGTGAAGGACTTAGTATATTACCTGGCACTATGAGAGGAGCCTGTATGTTTGTGGTTGACATTGTCTTCATTATCATGTCTTTTAAAATAACATTTCTTGGTTGCCCAAACCTAGCATTATTCCTGTGAATGTAAGAAAGGTAAAATCATGAATATTTATGCATTTTAATAAAAAATTTTCATCAAAATACTAAAATATTCATAGCCAGGCACTTTTACATAACTAAAATTATCTATTAAAGGACATTTTTGTGCATTAATATTTTAAATGTAACTGATATTGATCTATATAGCTTACTCTGAAAGGTTATTTTTAAAAATTTGCTTTTATCTTTTTGCAATGAGAAACTTTAGATGTGCTCAATGGTATCATCTTGTTGCATAGCTTTATAACTGTTTATATGCAAGCCTGTACTGAATGCCTTCACTTACATTGCCTCACTTTTTTACTGGAAAACTCAGTGGCAAGTGAAGATTATCATCATCTTCATCTTAGAGAAAGTGAAAATGAATCTTAGGGAGCTGACAGAATGTATTCAGTTATACCTGCTGTGTCACCAGGTCAATATTAATGATATTGAACTACCACTACTTTCTTAATGGGCTATGTTTGGACAAATTATGGAAATTCCCTTTCCTCTCTTTACTGGAGAACAGCTTTTGCTGCTCTCTAGAGAACATTCTAGTGGTCAGTACTGTACAATGATATGGTAAGGTTGATTTCTCCCTTAGGATACCATAATTTTTTACCAGTTGCAAGATTAAGGATAGGCAGAACTGTTGCTTGGAATAAATGTTATGAAGAAATCACTGTTTACATGAGTGACTGGGTTTTCTGTTAGCGAGGACCTTCCAAATCTCAAAATTATGCCTCCTACTGATTTGTTTCCCTCTTCCTCCAGCTTCTCCTCTAATCAGATACCATATCCTGAAGATTGCACCTTCACAAGGTATCTTTAGATTGTTCAAAAATAATAATGCTACACAGCAGATGATTAAACAAATATTTGATCACCAACCATGTGCTAAGAGTTGGCTAAGCAGATAATTTGTGACATCTTCTTGTGGTGATTTCTGAATAATTTTTTGAGGGCAGAGAAAATGATATGTTCTCTAACATCTAGAAAATAGATGATTAAGTAATAAAAGTTAATAAATGTTGTGTGAATGAAAGACAGAAATGTCACATAAAGATGAGGGAAGATATGGCTCTCCTCCTAGCATGTAATATAACTTTCAGTATAAAAGAATACTTGATTTAAATAAAAAAAAAATTTCAGCATGGTCCCTCCTTATTCACTTTACTTTTTTACTATATTTAGGGGAGAGGGGGATTGATTGGACACTTAGACAACAGGGCATGTGTAGAATACTTATTTTTGTTAACCAGAAATAATTTTCTTATAAAATTGATCCGGAGTTAAGTGCTAGAAGATGGGTCTGCTTGTTCTCCATCTTACCAGCCAGCTCCCTGAGAACTGCAGTCAGTCACCTGAAGGACAAAAAAAACTTTTAGATATATTGAAAAGATAATAAATATACCAATTGTTAAGGCACTTTAATAATCTGTCATTTGAAGTTGGATCATATTGATACAGACAGGATGAGTGGAAAAAGTGCCGTGAGGATATTGTGGAGGATGTAACATATTAATTAGAGGAAGAGGAGAAGAAAAAATGTAGTTAGAATCAGAGGTTTAAAATCTTGACATTTTTTTTTTTAAATATATATAAAATAGCGCTTTTCAGTTTTCATTCACTTAGATGTTGTCGCCAGATATTTGCACTCCTTTACCTTCCTCTTGTTCTCCATGACAATTCTTGGACTTACCAACTCAAGGTAACTGACGTCATGTCCATACACAGCCCAGCAACCTCTAAAGACACTGTCTCTCTTCTTGTGTGTCTATTTCCAGGAAGAAAAATGTTCCCTAGAAGTCCCTCAACTGCAGTTTAAGCCTTAGTGCCTAAGTCATATAGCCATGTGGGCAGCTAGCTCCATCATCAAAAACTCTACTCATGTCATATTGTAATAGTCCATATTCTGATATCCCATCTGCACTTTTTCAAATGTTAGCACTACTACTATTAATTTTTTTTCTGCCTTTAAACACATGTATGATGAGGTCATTCCACTGCTTAAAATCATGGGTGTTGTCCCAATAGATACCAAAATGAAGTGTATACTCCCTGCGCCTTTCCTTCCCAGCTTACTCGATATGTGAATATCATCAAGAGACTGTAGTCAAGTTCTAATAATTATGAAATATCTGCAAATATATTTAGGTCACATAATGAGATGGCTTCTAGTTTCAATAATCAGACCTTCAAGATACTGCAGCTCATATATGAAAAGTCAACAGTATTTATTCAGCAAATATTTATTGTACATGCGTAAAGCCCAGCTTCCACACTTAGAGTATCTAGAATTGAACAAAAGACATTCTGTATTGTTTCAAGGATACTTTAGCCTCGAAAGGAAGACATTAAATATATAGTTTTAAGTATGATAAGTGTTAAGAAATTAAAATAGAATGATAAAAGATTTAATAACAGGAGGACCAGTCTACTCTGAAGGTCAGTTTCCCCAGAGACAATAGTGTTTTAAGTAAGAACTGATTCACTATCAGCTAGGGACTGAGGTGAGTATGGGCATCAGCTACGTGGAGAATGGATTGGGAAGGGTAAGAGTAAAATGGCTAGACAGCACTTAGGAGGAATTTGCTGTAACCCAGATAAGAGATGATGGTGACTAGAACCAGAATTGAGCGGTGAGAGTAAGAGAAAATGCAGAACATGGCAAGTGTGAAGTAAACACCTCACTCATGAGTTACTGAGTGAGCAAAACAAAAAACAACAACAAACAACACACTATTTTGTTAGAGTGAGAGGAACCAGAAAAGGTTTGAAGGAGCTTGCAAAAGGATATTTAACAGATTGGGGCACACAGTCAGATACTTGGAGAAAGACACCACTACTGGAAATACTGCAGTTGCCTACCAGGGGGCTGTGCTGTACTCAGGCTGTATCCTCCTCTCTGCCCTGCCTCTGATTCTGTCATCTTAGCCAACAGATAGAATGCTTTTACTTTCGGGGCTTATGTTTACACTGTTGTTGGTTGTTTCGAGGTTTTTTTTTTTTTTTTACTTTATTATTAACCCACTACTTTCTTTCTAATACCTGATTTTAGCATTTCTGTACTACTGTTTGTCCCTCTCTATCTCTTTCATTGCCCCACAAAAGGAATTTATAGGTGATTTAGATAGTATCAAGTATAAGATACCCTTTAGGTCAGAGTCTCTAGCCTCTTGTCCAATGAGCTGTGACCACTGCCCGATGATCCAAAGCATAACATTCTGTTCATGCAACAATTTTTTGTAATTAACTCTGCCAGACAATACACTTGAACTTGATAAGTACACATTCCTTGTAGAATTAAAATTTTGATCTAAATTCTAGCTTTCCTATTAACCAGAGATATGAACATTATCTGAGAATTAGTCTTAAATTCACTGTACCTTGATTTCATCATCTATAAACTACAAACAGTGTATCTTGAGTCATTTTTGAGAATTAAGTGCTTATACACATAAGGACCTTTTTTTATTATTTCTGTCTTAAGTGGTGTTGGTAAGAGAGGCAGCGGTGCTGACAGTGGTGCTCAGAGCGATGGCAGTGGCTGTGATATTATAGGGAATCTTTGAGGCAATGAAGAGTATAGCAAAAATGATGAGAATAGAGTTTTGGTCATGACAGTTTGAGAAGGTAACAGTAGATTAAATACACAAAAAGCACTGTTGGCTGCTTTGCTCAGAAGAGCTGTGGGTAAGAACTGTGCTCAAAGCTTCAAGGACTGTCCACTACAAAGGAGTTTTTAAATTTACTTGGGCCCTATTGTTAGAAAACAAATCACTATGCTCACTTAAACTTGGACCTGGGAGGGTATATTTTATGAGTTCAGCACTGAAATACTTTCACAGTTCAAAAACACTGACAAAGTGACTTAAAAGCGTACAATTATCATCAGACTATTTCAGAAAGTCAGTTTAGGGGTGGGAAGTCTGTATTAACATGAAAAGAACTCTGCTCACTTGCATATACTTTAAAAAGCAAGCTGAAACCTTGCTTTCATGACCAAAGTGCATTACAGTCATTCAATCACATCCTCTGAGCTTTTTTTCCTTCTTGACAGAACAATACAGTTTTGCTTGCAGTAATAGGTTCTGTTGTTTTAAAACTTTCAGGTAGAATTCAGAGCTTAGTGTGAATATTTTGTTTAATTATTTGGTACTTGTTCATTCATATAGCTTTGGTGAAAATGAACTCCTTAGGAAAAAAATAATAGGTAGTAAGCAAACATAAGAAATTAAAAAAATAGTAGTAATGACATCTAATATTTGTTAAGCCCTTAATATAAAGATCAAGCGCTACATTAAATATTTACAGTATATTATGTCACTAAGTTTCACAACAATTAAGAGATGAGAACCAGTATTATCTTCATTTTACAGCAAAAGAAATTGAAACTTATTTTTCCTTGTGTCTGTATTCACACCCCACAATTTTACCCACCTTGCTAATTGAGCAAGTTTATTATATTCCTTTTTCCCTGTTTGTTTAACAGTAATTCAATATAAGTTGGGTTTTATAATTTTTTGATAATTGAATCACTTTCATAGATTCCTAATCTCCCATATTTTAATATAATGCCCTTTTCATTATCATAGATTGCCATTTTTTAACCATGTAGAGAGTATATAGGAAATAACAATAATGATTTTTTTTTCTTCTTTACTTGAAGCTATTAATGACATATTTGCAGATAGGATCTTTTCTACTTTTAGCACAACTTTTATACTTTAACTGTCATCAGTTTGTCATTTTTCAAAATACCAATATAATACAAATGAATCATGATAAACTAATGATTCCATAAGTTTCATACAGACTCACTCAAACAAAAATTACTAAGAATATAAAAGACCCACATCTATTTAAAAACCTTTTTTTCCACACAATTTTGTTTCAAATAGATAGACTTTCTAAACTTTTTGTACATACTAATAAATTTGTGTGTTTAAGTATGGTTATCGCTGAGTTATAGGACAAATTATTTTTAATTTTCTCATATTACTATTCTTAATACATAGCACTAAACAAAACCATAAATACACTTTTTAAGAAATACACTTATAGATTGAATTTTTTGGTGTCTGGTGAGTAGAGTCTTATTTAGTCTTTGAGTAGGGGGTAATTCTAAAAATAATATATTTTAAAATATTTAGAAAATCCATTATGAAATAGGTCAGTGTTGTGGAAATATAAATTTAGAAATGATTAGTAGACAGATGGTATTTTTTGAATAATTTTATTTTTATTCATACTTTATATTTGACAGTATAGGCAACTGATTATTGGAGAACCTCCCCCGACCCCCCATTGACAACCCCTCTGTTCACTCTGGCCCCTCCTTGTTTTTTGATCTATGTTGAGTCCTTTGGTCTCTTCATTTTCTGTGGCAATGTCCTTTTCTTGGGTGAGGGACTGTGATCCTAGAATATAACAAGCTTTGTTGGTAGATGTTCAGTCTTATCTCTGTACTGGGTAGCAGTTCATTCTCATTTGGAATCTATTGATGTTTTCTCGTTGTTGACAGTCTTCAATCAGTTCCATTCATTATAGAAGATACTCATTGTGGAGGGCATCTGCTGCAGATTGTAGCTTTGTGTGGGCCTGCAGCCCCATGTCTGTGACCTTTCTCTCCCATGGAATGGGAGGGGGCACCTTGCTTTCTTAAGTTGCATATCAGCCCTTAGCTTTTGGCATTTCCACTCATTGTGTGGCCTTAGGTGTGAGTCTGTGACAGGTGATGTCCATGATCATTTCTCTAGTCCATTATATGTTGTCTTTCTCACAGTTCTTTCTCTTGCGGTCCACTCGTATTTGTGCACAGTATTTTGCTCTGCTCCCTCACCAATCTATCGGTCCAATGGATTATTAGTTCTCTTCTCATTCCTTCTGAGGATTAACTGGGGTGAGAGCGAAAGATTGAAATAGAGGGGCCACCTTTATAGTCACCACCACCCCCAGACAGATGGTATTTAAACAATTTCACTGGAGGAGATTACTTTGGTAGTAGCATGATAGGCAAAGAGATGTTCAAGGACTAAACTCTGGGGTTTGTTAATATTTGTGCCTCAAGATGATGAGTCAGAATACTGAGAAGGAAAACCAGGCAAGGTTGATGTCTTAGAAGGCAAATGAAGGACATTTCAGGAAGAAGATGGTATTTTCAATACTGAGAGGTAAGGTGGGGTGAGAACTGAGAAAAGTCATTGGACTTATTTGGAGATGACTAGTGACCTTGAAAGGGGCAGTTTAAGTGTAATGGATGGAACAAATATCTAATTAAAACAGATTCAACAGGAAAGTAGATGTTAGAAACTGAGACAGATGGTTCTTTCAAGAAAGTTTGCTATAAAAGGAAAAAATGAATTGTAGTTTGAGGAAAAATCAGGGTCAAGGAAAAGGTTTTGTTAAGATAAGAAAAATAGTATCATGTTTATTTGATAAAAGAGAACAATCTACTGACATAGAGAAACTGATGATGTTAGAAAAAGATGACTAGATTGCTGGACTGCTGCCCTGAAAGAAAGGTGTGAGGTGAGGGTGGCAAGTGGAGGGTTGACAGTTCATCAGAAGAGTGTGTGGGCCACAGTACAGTGCAGAAGATGGAAAGATGTCACCAGAGAAAGGAATTTTGGCAGTTCTTATCTCATTGTCTCAGAAATTTCATTTCTTCTCTTATTTAATAATTTTATTAAAAGCTTTTGAAATTGTACAGTCTACTTAAAGCACTTTCACAGAAATATTCAACCTTGATATGAAAGTATCATCAGTTCTTCCAAGTTACAAACTAGAGAATTTAAACTTTCCAGAAATACCAGATTTTCTACTTCAATCCCTTTGATTCCAATTTCCTTAATATGTTCACCCAATTCTAACTTTCTAATACCTTATTCTGCAGTTTTCTGCCTAGTGCATTGTAACTGTGAGAAAGTCCATTCTATTTTTTTGAGTTTTCACATTTAACTCGAGGAAGCTCTGTTTTCCAGATATTTAACCAGTTTCTAAATTACTTACCCAGGTGCCAGCATACTACATTTAATGTACCAAGTAATGATTACTGATTGCTGGTCAATCCATATTCTAATTGCTTTCCCCTCAAGGTATTGTTCTCTGGGGGGAAATTGTCAGCTGTTCAATGTTTTGAGACCAGAAACATTTAAAAATGCATTAAAATTCAAACTTGGAGCCTGGTAGGAACACATTTAACTGGTTTTACTACTAAGTTCTAATAACTTCTTTCATATAATGAATGACTTCATTTTGTGTTAAAGTCTGTTTTCTCAAGACAGATGGATATAACCATTTTCTGAAATTATTGCCACAATAACTGCTAATAATATAATCATAATTACTTTCTCACATTTATATGTATGTGTCAGTTCTACCCAATCAAAATATTCCCATAGAAAATATGTTAAGTTAAAATATTAGCATTTTTGTTGGTAATTTCATTTTGAAAAAATCAAATTAACAATCTTTATTGTGTAAAAATGCCAATATAACTAAAATTATTAATCATTAACTGAGAATGGCTATTGTAAGAGAATAGGGAAAAGGAAAAAAGGTGACCTGTCTGGAGTTATTCCTACTATTAGTAGCAGATTTTTCATAGTTGCAACTCATGTTGTTTGAAAAGTATCTGTACAATAAAATAAATTGGTGACTTGTAGTTGATAGACAACTTTGAATGTCTCCATTTTGGATCCTCTAATTGTTTGTAAGTCAAAATGACAGAATATTTCACAAAATATTTCAAGAAATTTCCAGCCAACTTGTAGCATTTTAGCTTGTATTCATGCTGTAACATTTCTTTTTTCGTCCATTCCTGTTTGACCTAGTAGCTCTTCAGGTGATAATAGAAAATGGTGGTTCTTTTCTTTTGCTGTTATTTCTGATCATATTTATTCTTACGGTTAAGTTTGAGGATGATCTTACTTGTAAGATGTGGAAAACACACACATGAATGCCCCATCTTTTTAAGTAGATAACAAAAATATGTGAGGGAAACTAAACTGTTATAGACACAGTTCAGTATCATAAATCACAAAACAGAATTGTTGTTAAATGTGTGCTTTTTAATATCAGTGTTGCTTTCTAAGTTATGGAGAAATTATAAACTCTAAATTATTCCATTGCCATAATTCTCTGCAGTTTAAAGTTGTCTTTCGTATATATTCTTTAATTCTTACCTGTCAGTGGACTTCCATATCCTGAAAATTGTTTATCCTTAGAACTAAAATAATAAAACATTAAAATTCTTTATGAAACCATATTTTCAGTTTTACAAATTTTCCAGTTCCTTGTAATAGCTTTCAGAGCCAATTTACAAACTCTCCAAGAAAAGACGCCCTGTCTGCTTTGTAGTTGAATGATTTTATGAGATTTTTTTAAAACAAACCTTACTCTAAAGGGCTTCTGATCTGTCTAAGATTGTATCTACCTTCCAGGAGAAGAATTTTTGCCACCATTGAAAACAAAGATGCTGCAGGCCCTAAAGGCATTATAGAAAAATTGACACATTTGTTCTGAGCAAAATCAAGGGTCATCATGAAATAAGAGCTTAACTTCTCACAGAAAGTTTTGAAGGAGTTTGGTAATAGTTAGTGTCTTAATATGTTTAAAAATCTATTGCTACCATCTTGTCATAAGTAAAGTAAGTTCATTTTGGTCTGTTTGTTTTTTTAAACATCTGTAATTTTTTGCTGCCCTTTTTTTGGGGGGGGAGGGGCTAGAGGAAACGTATTCATTTTTGGACTGCCCAGCTCTTGACTTACTGTTGAACACATAGTAGTAAGGGCCCATAGATGATGATAAAATAAATACCTACATTTTGACGAAAAACAGTCAATTCATTTTTACCAAAGACTTCATTTTATTCAGATTACTCATATCTTACCAAAGCAATGGCCATAAATTCACCCTTCATGTTTTAAGATTTCAAGATACAGATGTGAGAAAAAAAAAAAAAAAAAAGATAAAACTTCCAGCTTTCTTGGACATTACATTCTACTGAAGAGAAGGATTAATAAGTTAAATTGAAATGTCACAAAACGTTTTATGGTGGAGTGGGCTATGAAAAATATAACATAAAGCAAACCTCTGTTTCTGGGTGTGGACAGAGTAAGTAGCTGTTCAGAAATAACTAGAAAGTCAGCTAGATCATGAGTCATCCAAAAACTTGGAAGCATTAATGATAGGGTGCGCCCCCCCCCCCCACCATTGTCTCCTGTTTAAGATTGCAGATTTTAAGGACAGGTAATGTTAAAATGGGGGAATGACCTTAGCTGGAATTTCCCTTTAGGGGGATGCAGGGGGAAGAAAGAAGTGTAACAGATTTTCTGAAAGGCGGGAAATTAGGGTATATAAAGGGTGTGCAAACAAAGAGGAGGATTTGATTTGATTCAGGATTTAATTGGATTGGGATTTCAATATGGAGAGGAGATGGGAATTGGCCATCTTGTAAAGATGTGAGCCATGTGAGCTTGGCCATGTGGCCACCGAGGGCCTGCAACCCTCTGCTGGCCCAGGCTGGCAGCATGTGTGCTGAATGCAGTTAAGGAGTTTGCAAATTTAAACTCCGTGTTGGAGTTTGCTTTGCTAAGTTTGATTTGTGTCTGAAAGAGGCCGTGCAAAAGTTAGGCCTGAGAAGAAAGTGAACTTTGCTGGTTTGGCACTGTGGAGTTTCTGCTACCTGAAGGTGACAAGGAGAAGACAGCGTGGAAGACAACGAAGAGCATTCAAAGAAACATGTCTTCAAGCGTCTGGAGATGGACTCTGTCTGGACATTGGTGAAACGATTAGGACTGAGAGACTGAGGATTTTGGGGCAATCTGAAAAAAAACTTTGAACAATACTGAGAAAGGGTTTGGACAATGTTGAAGTATTCTGAGTCTTACATGTTTCTTTTGTAGTTAATAGGATAATTAGAAATCACTTTGTTAGAAATAAATTAGTCTGCACTGCACTGATAGTCTTGCACTGGTTTAATAATTTAGTTGAGAAGGCTGGGGATGGTGGTAAAAACCCACGAGTGGAAAGTTTAAACTGTGTTTTAAAGTTTTTCTTTTCTGCAGTTTTTGGAACTGAAAGCAGAGAGCAGTTGGCTGGCTTTTGCATATCAATGGTAAAGGTGATCAGTAAAAATGCTAATGAAGAGTGTGTAGCCTGCTTTGTAGAGAGAAGCAAGCAGATAGGTGTAAACAGTTAAGTAAAGTCAGAAAGTCTCTTTATACCCTGTTTCATTAATAACTAGATGAACTAAAATGTTGGAGAGTCTGTCTTCTGATACCTGCAGCTGAGATATATAGTTGCATCTATGAAATGATACTTGAAACCACTAAGGCTACAGACTGGGAATGGGAACATGAACTCATTAAAAGGGCAGCTGTTTGGCAACAAAGAAACCAGTCAAGTTTTGACGGTTTTGTCAGGCTGAAATGGCAAAAAGAGGGTCTTGCAGGACCTCAAGACAAAACATCACCTTTGTGATGTTTCCCTTTTGTGATGTTTACTGTCTTCTGAAACTCTGAGCAGTGAGAAGTTGCTAAAGACTAAAAGCATAGGTAAAAACCATCTACTGTTGAGGAAATAACCTACCAGGCAATCAATTCAAAAACTCCAAAAGTCCTTGGAGCTGATACAAATCACAGTGACCTGAGTCGTCCTAAAATTGAAAATTAACCTGGGTCAGACTTGTTTCTGTTCCAAGCAAAGTTGAACCCTCTAATAAAATAGTATCATGTGGGCCATCTTATGTTTGGGTGGTTCAGGTTTTTTTTTTTTTTTTTTTTAAATAATGCATAATATTTAGGTTTTAACAAAACAGACATGCCAAGAGCTATTTCCACAGGTGTGGGGTGATGTATCATTGTATCATTGTAATTTTGGTTTATATTTCCCTGATGATAACTGATGATGGACATTTTTTCATACGCCTGTTGGCCATCTATATATCTTCTTTTGAAAAGAGTCTGTTTGAGTTTTGTTCCTATTTTTGATCAGATTGTTTTATTTTGCCTGGGATGTGTGAGTTTTCTGAACTGGTAGATAAGTCATTAGAAAATACCTAGTCAGAATCACAGATAAGTTGGGGGAAAAGGAAGCAGTCAAAGGTCTGATAGACCTGAGATTTATAAAAAGTTTTAATAATTCTCTCTAGTGGACTAGGATAGCAAAGTAAAACTTTAAAATAGCTGAAATTTTTTACAATACATTTCTTTTGAGCATTGTATTCTATTTTATTTCAACATGTAATTAATATGAAAATACTATTAGTCGATACTTTTCTTCACAAAAAGTCTTTGAAATAAATATATGTTTTGCATTTCATATCTAAGTTTGGAGTCTGTTTCATTTGTTCCAGTGTCACGCGTGACTATGGCTCCATCTTAGACAGTTCAGATTTATGTGTATGTGTGAATCCCAGAAGGAAGAAAGAAAATGGCATAGAGAATGTTAAATATTGGTTCTAAGGGCAGGGAAATAGTTTTTAATAAAGAAATAGGGAAAGACTTCCCCACAGTATAAGGCTGTGACATACAAAGGAAGAATACCAGGGAGTGAACTTTGCAAATGGATGAGAGAAGGTTGAATGTAGGAATTTGAAGCAGTAATAAATTGGCAGTTTTTTAAATTTTTTTTCATGGGAATATCATTGGTTTACATGGCTGTTAGTACTTTGGAAGTATAAGATTCAGGTATAGTCACCCATTTTTGGTTGGGTGGTTTTCCTTTGTTGGGTTGTATGAATGTTTATAGATCTTTGATACGTTTCTTGTCTGACACATACTGTTCAAATACTTTCTCCCATTCGGTACTCTGTGTTTTTGTCTTAGTTATGCTTTTTGTCACTATACTAAACTTTTTAGTTTGATGCAGTCTCACTTGTTTATGTTCTCATTTATTTTTCTTGCTGCTGGAGATGTCCAAAGATACCATGGAAGCTTATGTCATTAAGTATTTTTGCCTAATTTTTCTTTGATGTATTTTGTTTTCAGGTTTTCTAAACAAATCTTTTGTCTACTTTATTTGACTTGTGTTTATGGTGTGAGACAGTGGTCTAGTTTCAGTGATCTGCAAGATGACTTTCCAGTTTTCCCAGAACTACTTATTGAAGAGACTTTCTTTGTTCTAGTGTATACCAAGGCTCCTTTGTTGTAGATGAATTGTCCCTATACATTTGAGTTTATTTCTAGACTCTCAATTCTATTCCATTGGACTATGTGTCTATTTTTGTTCCAGTGCCATGCTGTGTAATTATTGTGACTTTATAGTATAGTTTGATGTCAAGAAGTATGACACAGCCATTCTTCTTGTAAGGATTATTTTAGATTTTTGAGGTGTTTGAGGATTCATGTGAATTTGTTCCCTTTATCTGAGGAATGCTATTGAAATTTTTATTGGAACTGTATTAAATCTGCACATTACTTTGTGTAGGACCAATCTATGATCAGAAAATATATTTCCATTTCTTTGTGTCATTGTTTTGTTTTTGTTTTTTAACAATGTCTTATAGGTTTCTTTGCATAGACCTTCAATTCTTTTGTTAGGTATAGTTCTAGGTATTTAATTTTTTTTTGATTGAAAATGAGATCATTTTCCTAATTCCTCTCCTAACACATTGTTTACACATAGGAAGGCAACAGATTTTTTTGTATATTGTTTTTTAGCCTTCCACTTTGCTTAACTGATGTATTGTTTCGTTTGGTTTTCAGTGGAGTCTTTAGAGTTCTCTATGTGTATTATTATGTTATCTGCAAATAATAGCTTTACTTCTTCTCTCCCAATTTGAATTCTTTATGTAGCTTTCTCTAATTGCTGTATTTAGCACTTCAGTACTATATTGAATAATAGTTTGAGTGAAACTCCTTATACCAGATCATAATGGAAAACTTTGTTTTTCACCATTGAGAATATTGTTTGCTGTGGGTTTGTTCTATATAACTTTATGTTATGTTCCATTTATCCCCAGTGTTTTGGAGGTTTTCATCTTAAATGGATGTTTGTTCTTATCAAATGTGCTCTTAGTTTTTATTTTTTATTGATATCATTATCATGAATTATGCTGATTGATTTTTGGATGTTGAATCATCCTTGTTTCCCTGGTAAAAATTCCAGTTGCTCATGATGTTTAACCCTTCTAATGCATCATCTCTGAGTTTGATTTGCTAGCATTTTTGGAGGATTTTGCATCTGTGTTCATTAGGGGAATTGGTGTTATGGGTTTTTTTTTTCTTCTTTAGTTCTCTATTTTTTGGTTTGATATTAATGTTTCCTACTAAAGTGTTTAGAGGTATTCCTTCTGAATATTTTGGAAGAATTTAGGCAGCATAGTTATTAGTTCATCTTGGAAAGTTTGTTAGAATTCACTTATGAAACAGTTTGGCCCTGGGTGTTGTTTTATAGTTGAGTTTTAACTACTGTTTCAACTTCCTTGCTTGTGCTTAGTCTGTTCAGGTTTTCTGTTTCTTCCCTATTCTGTCTCCAATGATTGCAAAATTCTAAGAATTTGTCCATTTATTATAGGTTACTAAACTTGTTAATATATAAATATTCATGATAGCTTTTTTATTATCCTCCAAATATCTGCTGTTGTTGTAACTTCTCCTTTGTTTTTTTATATTGTTTGATTTTTTTCTTTCTTCCTTAGTGAGCCTCAACTAAAGGCTGCCTTGCTTATTAATTTCCAAGAGCCATAAACTGGCCTTTTGTTTTTAAGCACTGAAGAGGCTAGTGTGTAGTAAATGAACTAAATGAAAGATTAAGCAGAGATTAGACCAGAGAAGCTTAGGGAGTCCAGATAATAGAAGGCCTTGATAGATTTCTACAAGTTTATCTAGAAATAAAGCATATCTGCATATTTTCATATTTTGTTTATTCACTTATTATTAAAGTAAACAAATCTCAGGGCTGAAAAGTTAGCCCTCATTTACCTACTGTTGCTAATTTGAGAAGTACTTCTTTGTATGGCTGTTAATGTCATGTAGTATTTTGGTAAATGTACTTATAAATATGCAGTGTGATGAGTCAGGGATGGCAAGTGTGTGTGTGTGTTGAGACTAGTTTTCAGAACCTTAGTTCCTCAAATGTGGTCAATCTGTTAGTATAAATTCCTTAAATAACAATTTTTCTTCACTGTGAATATAATTTCCTGCCAAAAAATCAATAGTTACCCAATTCCATCTTTCTTACACTTTTCTTTTTTTAAAAGGTTAAAAATAACCTCATTTGATCACTAAGTCAAGTTGATTTTTTTTTTTAATTTTTATTTTAAGTAGCTCGGCCTGACATATATAGTAGATTAAGGAGCAGAAATAAGGCATTTCCACCAGGTGTGGTGGTGCATGCCTGTAATCCAAGCGCTGGGAGGCAAGAGGCCTGGGATCACTTGAGTTCGTGGGTTCAAGACTACCCCGGGCACCATAGCGAGACCTGGTCACAATAAAATAGCCGGGCATGGTGGTGGGCTCTGTTAATCCCACTACCTGAGAGACTGAGACTGGGGATCATGAGTCCGCAGAATTGGTACTACCCTGGGCAAAAACAATAGGGAGACCTACATAAATGGAGACTTTGAAACTGAGACTGCCTGGATGTTCCATACTATCTTCCTGCTCAAAGATATTTAAAATATACACACACACACACACACACACACACACACTTCTGTAGCCAAGGTGAGAAACATAAGTATGAAGCTTCATTTTCTGAGGTTAGATGAGAGAATTAATTAAAGTAAAGCAGCCATCTTAGAAAAGGAAAGCAAATGGTAAGAAGAAAAGGTTGAGAAGACTAAAGACTAGGTTTTGTCAGGAATTGACATTAGCTCTAAGCTTACTTAACACTTCTACAAATAATCCAAGAAAGGCAGTACTCAGTCAAATATCAGAGGTTTTAGAGAACACAAAACTTTTCTAGCAGGAAAGAGTCAATAATAGGTAAGGGTCCTCAGGGAGACCGTGCAGCCTTATATAGTTGAGCAGGTAATTGTTGAATGGGCAGATGTGATGATGTGACGTCATTGAAAATTCAGTATGTATATCTTTAAAGCAAAGGCTTTTTACATTTTTTGAAACAGATTCCTTTCAAAGGCCAATTAACAACTTATGAATCTTTTCCATAGGAAAAGGCACATAATCCCCACAATAGGAATTATAGTTCAAGGTGTAGTAGTCTTGAATTAGTTTAAAAGTTCAGAAATTATTCTCTTTGGCCAATTTATTCCATGAGTGAACAAATATTTCTTGAGCTTTAATTATAAATTTGGTCGTACACTAAGTACTAGAAAAGAGACACCAATACAAATTTAGCATCTGACCAGTTTGCAATTTGTGAAAGGAGATAAATAATCAAGCATTTATGTTATAATGTGATAGCTATTTTCTCATTGCCACACATGGACTGTGGAAGACTGGAGAGCATTTAATTCAGACTATAGAGAGCACACAGAAATTTCTGAGGTACAATGAGGAAACATCTAATTGACTTCCAGTGATCATCTTCAGTCACAATTTTACCAAAAGCTCAGACACAAACATTTCTTAACTCAACATTGTAAATATTTTATATCTGTAGGTCTGACATACTCTATGAATACATTCACTAAAGTAACTAAAATGGACAGAAAGACATATTTTTTAAATGGAGGTTTTTTTTTTTTTTAATTCAAAGGCAGAGGCCAAGAGTAGCACTATAAGGTAGATGTGGATGGTTTGATGGACAGAGAGAGATGGAGTGAATTGATGTTGTATTAGTAAATTTATTTGATCAAACCACCCCCAAAACTAGAGTGAAAGACAAAATTCTGGGTAACTTCCTTCACTAAGTAAATTTCTGGATTCAATATATTAAAGATGATACTTAAATATAAAATTAAAGAAAATGAATTTTTGATAAATTTTAGAAACACAAAGCTCTAAACTAAAATGTTTAACAAATAAGGTTAGTTTACGAAAATAACAGGCTATCGCTACTAGTCAGGGTAACGATGACTTACAGTTAGAACAGACAAACCCTAGAATCTCATTGGCTTAACACAATAAATTATTTTTCTCTCTCACATAAGGTCTGTATGAGTCAGCAAGCTTCCTCCATCATGAAACTATCCTCAAAGATCATGAGCAGATGTCCTTGCTCAGCGAAAGAGGAGACACTTTAGCTTTTCACTGCCTCATCCCAATTGTGACACACCCACTTTAATTCAAACTCAGATACTAGAGCTAGTCCTATGGCCCCAGCCTAATTTCAGAGCAGTCCAGGAAACCTAAGAAGTCACGTGGAACATCTGCTAATCAACAAGGCATCTACCACACTTTCTGTCATTATATTCTTTGGAGACCATGGTCAGCAAAATACCCTATTCCTAACAAAGGAATTTGTGTGTGTGCCCCCCCCCCCCC
>PVHY01006699.1:0-72581 GCA_004024945.1 Uropsilus gracilis
CCCCTCTCCCTCCCCTCCTGAAAACCAGAGGTTCCAATTTCCCGTCACACACCCTCTTGCTGCTTCATTTTCTCTTCTCCCACCAAGGATTTGCAACAAAGTAAAAGAAGGAAGTACCTTTTTCCTGTTTAGGCCTCTGTTTTTTAGACACACCTAAAGGCAATGCCTAAGATTTAATAACATAACACTGTCAATGTTGGGGTCATGACTTCAATATGAAGTAAAATCAGGACAACCAGGAGGAAATGATTGATGGGCAATTGGAGATACAGAGTTTGATCTTAGGGTGTACATCTGGAAGATGACTGCATGTCACAGGTTTGGGAATGAATATCATCTTTATAACTGAAGAAAGTAGTAATGAGTAACTGATAGAGCCTTGATATTCAGATTATTACGTGGACAAGAAGAGTCATTGAAAGGATAGACAAGTAATTGAAGATTACAAGACCAGGTTAGTGGAAAAGTGAAAATTGAAGGCGAAAGAATTTTCAGAAGTATTCACCAGTGTTAAAAGGCTTGCTGAGAAGACAGTATGATGAGACTGAGGGGGAAGGACTGCTGAATTTGATTATGTCCACTAGTGACATTTGGGCATGCAGTGGAATGTGAGAATTAGAAACAGAAGCTAATTTTAGAGAGTTAAAGAAGTGATTGATGTCAAATATTTTTCAGAGTGAGTTTTTAACAGTCTTAAAAACAATTCTGCAGTTATTCATTTGATGCCTTAGAGTCTCAATGTGTACTTTACGTAATTTCACAGCTAAGCATATAGTAGGTGGATTGAATAGAAAACTGGATGAGTGTAATAAAAATTATGAGCCATGCATTCAGAGCTATTAAAGAGAAAGGGAAAATATGCAAGATGGGCTATAGAAAGTAGCAGGTTTTGCTTGTTTGTAATTTTTGTTATAGGAGATTTGGCATGTTTGAAGACAGATGAAGGAACCAGTGGAAAGGAAAGAATGTACTGAGCAAAATAGAGTTGTGAAGGAATAAAGGTTTGTGATGATTTCCAGAAGAAATGGGCATTTCTTCTGGAATTTCTAGCGTTAAGGAGTTAATCTTGAAAAGGAACTCTCTTTCTTGAGGTGTAAAGCAAAGAAGTGAAAATAGATACTGAGATTGGTTTTTAAGGCCAAGAGGAAAGAACATGTGGTAACCAATGGCTTTCTCATATGCTCTGGATGCATTAAGACTTAGTGGATGAGGACTGAATATTTAAAGAGACAGAATAGTTGTTTGAGAATCATGCCATGGATTCAAAAGAGGACTTAAGTGTTACCATACAGCAGTGACAGCTGATTATTTTAAAAAGGATTGTAAGGTAGTACTGTATTAGAAACTCAACATCCAGTAGTAATTTTGGCTTCTTTGAATCATTTTTTAGAGTATGAAGTGTTGATAGAGAATTCATCTCTTAGCCCCATCCACAAGATGGTTGCATGGGACAACAATCTCTGCAGCCCTGATGGCCAGGGCATATTTCCTCCAGCCCCCTCTCCCTCAGTGGGGCTTGGGAGGGCACATGCCCTGCCATCTGGGCCCCACCCCCCTCACAGGGAGGTACTAGGTGGGCGGGAGTGGGGAGGGGGCATGCCCCTTCCACTTCACTCACTCCAGCTAATCTTTAGGAGAAGGAAGAACATACATAATACAAACTCTTCCATAGAATGGGTGAGGGATCAGGTAAAATCCAGCCCACGTGGAAGCCTGAGCTGGACACAGGAGATGGACTGTGGAGAGAACCAGGGCATGAAGACTGAAGAAACAAATACTGAGACGTTATGAAGTGCACCTATGCACTCACCAGGTCTGAAAGAGCCCTTAAGACCTCATTACAGGGATGCCTTCTAGGAAAGCAAGGCACCCCCTCCCCACCCCATGGGAGAGGAGAGGAAGGCTTGAGAGTGGGGGCATTGGTCCCACAGCAAAGCTGCAAACTGAGGCAGAGGAGATGTATCCTGTATCCACAGAGATATAGGATACAACTTGTTTACTGACACTGGCTGTGGATGGAACTCCCTAAAACTGATGCCAGAACCACAGGGTAAAGCAGCAAAACCACAGAGAAGGGAGTGGAAATGGCAGCCTGTAATGAGGAAACATGGACAGACCAGAAATAAGATTGGCTGCCCAACGCAAAAAACCTACCAGCAAAAAACCTACCAGCACAAAACCTACCAGCATGGTTTGCCTGTCCCAAGAATACAGTCCCTCACCCAATGAAAGGACACTGCCACAGGAGAGACTTAATGGACTTGACACACACTAGCAAACTACAAAGAGAGGGGTTTGAATGAATGGAGGAGGTGCTAGAGGGTGGGCAAGGCATCCCAAAGGCCATTTACCCGAGGTTGTGATTTAAAATTTAAAAGAGAAAATTCATCTCTTATGTGTACATTTACTTTTAAAGATTTTGAGTTTGGATTGCAAATGTTTTAAGATAGGATTTTTTTTTTTAATGTTGCTGGTAAGGTGTAAAATTGGATATAATTGTCTGGTGTTAAATACTGAGGGTTTGTAATTGTTTAATTATTATTATTATTGTATATTATAATTTACTCTTTAGTGCATCAAATTAGCAGTTGAAGAAATTTTTTTCTACCTTAAAATTTTGATAGAAGGGTAGCTTAAAGCACTGAAGTTTAAGTAGTAAAGGTTTTAGAGTTGGAAAAAAACTAGGAAGACCACATCAGGTCCAAGTTCCATGGAGATAACATACATGCCCTTTATCTTTGTGAGTAAAAGTTTATAAAATTTCAAAACTTATTCACTAGTAGAGAATTCCCACACACTTATTAATCAGTTTTCATTTTTCTGTAGAGAAGATTATATGTTGACAACTTGAAGGCTGCTAACAATAAAAATTAGGGTTAGTTTTGAAAGACTCAAATTATCTTCTCTTGCCTTCCCCCTTTAAAAAAAAAGGTAATTAGATGTTATAGCTATAAAATCAAATGCATATGTTGGGGTTCTAATAGAGGTTTTATTTCAGGTCTTCGTGGGTAAAATACCAAGAGATTTATATGAAGATGAGCTGGTGCCTCTTTTTGAAAAGGCTGGCCCCATTTGGGACCTGCGTCTTATGATGGATCCACTCTCTGGTCAGAACAGAGGTTATGCATTCATCACCTTTTGTGGAAAGGAAGCTGCCCAAGAAGCTGTCAAACTGGTATGTGGTAAACAAGCACTCCCTGCCATTATGTGTGAGAATTACCTCAATTTAAAGCGTTTGCAGTTAACATTGTTTCATTTCTTTTGTGTTGACCTTGAATGTTTATATATGACTGAGTTCGTATTTGGCCCTTGCTCTATTTTTTTGGTTAAAACAAAACAAGAAATAATGTTAGAAAGTCTCATAATTCTAAGACCTTCATTCTTTACAGTGAGTTGTATGTAAAATTTTCATCTGAGTGTTTGGTTAATATAGTTGTGTCTTTGGCTGTTAGAGACTCTTTAGGATCGAATTCTTAAGGTTAATGAAGATGGGAATGGGTTTTGAGGAATATAACAATGAATGAATGACTTTTAGAGCACAGTCAGGAGATGGCTGTGAATCTGTTTTATTTTTGTCACAGCCTATTCACATTATCTAGGTTATTTTTGCTCTTTTCTGTCTCCAGATCATCAGTCCTCTAGCCTCATCTTTTCTCCTTTTCTACTATCTTATTCTTTTAGTATTCATTTTTTAGGGCCTTTCAACCCTTTGTGTTTATGTTGTAATAGTAGAACAGCAACAACAATATTCTGCAAATTGTTTATCTTCACTCCTGCTCTATTCCCACTCTACATAGATAAAACCATCTAGTAACTTAAATGGTAATGTTACTGTCTTTTGTCATACTCTTTTTCCAGGCATTTAAAGCCCTTAATCTAGGTGTAGTCTTACATTGGGTAACTTACCTCTTTTATCAAGGCTTTTGGACTACTTTAGTACCTTGAAATTAGTTTCACTTCTGGCTTGACTTGGATTTTAGTTTTCATTATAGGCTCTCCCTTTCAACTTGTTTATTTAATAATAAGTTTTCAAAACTTTATGTCAACATTTCTGGTAATTAATGGATGATTTTATTTTTCTAATCATGTATATTTTGTAGTAAACTGATGGGTAAGTAATGTTGAAAGCTTAAGTTAGTTTATTAAGGAAGCCCATAATTTAAATAAAATATTTCATATAAATTTGAAAGCATTGTGTTTGATTTGCAACTTAAACCTTGATATATATTTAGAACTGTTTTTTATAAGATGTGACATTTTTTGTAAATTTCTGTTCATTGGTAAAACATTTGTTACTTTTTATATATTGTTGACTTTCTTTGCCTATGGCTTATTTATATGTAATTTTCTTTCTAAGAAACCTGAATTCTCAGGTACTTTTCCTGAAATTCTTTGGGAAATTAACTTTCAGATAGCCAAAATATGAAAGTAGTTCTTTTCATTAATAAAGTGAATTAATTTTCAGTCATATATTTTATATATGGAGGAGCAGTGAGGGTAAATAAACACAGACTAAAGTGAGAGCCCATAATAGTGAAGTTTGAAAATACACATTTGTTTATATTAAGGTAAGCAGTAGGAAATTAGGTCATTTCATGAAGCAAGAGTATTTGACCTTGAATTGTTGAATTCTTTTATTAAGATCAGTTGTCCTGAGTTTGGGGTGGTTGTGGGGTATCTGGTTCTTTTCTTCCTTGCAGTGTGACAGCTATGAAATTCGCCCTGGTAAACATCTTGGAGTCTGCATTTCTGTGGCAAACAACAGACTTTTTGTTGGGTCAATTCCGAAGAATAAGACTAAGGAAAACATTCTGGAAGAATTCAGTAAAGTCACAGGTAAAACAAAAACGTATTTAGAAATAAGTTTGGGGACGTTTTGTATCCATACAAAAGAGGGAGATATATATTTTAAAATTTCAATTGTATTATCTAAATTGTGTCCTTTCTCCTTTACAGTATTATGGACTAAGTAAAAAATTCTCAATTTATTCATGTCACTTTCACTTCTTTGCTTTCACTAAGCCTTGACTTTTGCTAGTTATCTTTGCCTTGTAGGTCTCGATTGATAGCTCTTTTCATTGATAGTCAGTGTGCACAAGGGTGAGGGTTTTTATTCTCCGTTTTGCCTTGTCCAGATAAGATTTTTCAGTATTTCCAATTTTAAATCCATGGAATTGATTGATTGAGAAGTACCTTTCTTATATCACATGTATACAGATACATTTATATACAACTAAAACAAAATTTAATGATACCATACTACCTGTGATATCTTACATATTACTATTCTGTCTCAATTTTTAAAATGCTGATAGAGATCTACTTTTAAAAAAAGTTAAAAACACTTCCATTAAAAAAAAATCCAAATAATAAAAAAGAAAAAACATGTGCATGCATGCACTCTTTTTCTCTCTTCCAGACCCACTTCCCCTTAAGAAAACCATTGTTTCTTTGCACTTTTGTCATCCTTTTTTTTTTTTTTTTTTGTTTGTTTTTTGAGACTAGGTCTTGTTGTTTTTGCCCGTGGAACCACAGGCTCTCATTGCCCGGGGTACCACGGACTCAAGCAATCCCCAGCCTCAGCTTCCCAGGTACCTGGAATTACAGGCACGTGCCACTATTCCCAGCTCTATTTTTTTTTGGAATTAGGTCTCGATACGGGCCCCTGGTGGGACTCGAACCGCGATCCCTGGCCCCGGCCGTGGCTTCCTAAGTTGCTAACTACAGGCATTTGCCACCATACCCGGCCATCCATGGTTTTTACCCCTTGTTTGAATCTGTCATCTGTTGTTACTCTGGTGATCCAGAATTACTATTTTTTTGAGACTAGGTTTTTCTATTTTGCCCGGGGAACCAAAGGTTCACATTGCCCAGAGGTACCACAGACTCAAGTGATCCCCAGCCTCAGCTTCCCAGGTAGCTGTGATTACAAGCACACGCCACCATGCCCAGCTATTTTTTGGGACTAGGTCTTGCTATGCTGCCCCAGGTGGGTCTCGAACCGTGGACTCAAGCAATTCCTAGTGCTGGCCTCACTCCATAGACTGCGATTAAAGGCACATGCCACCATGCCCAGCCTCAGAATTACTTCTGATTGGCCATTTCTTTCTGCTGCAAATTAACTTTTAGTACATTTAACATCTTTGTGGCTAAACTGCCCTTTCCTAGCCTCCTAGTATTATGATCGCCTCATCTCCAATCCTTTCATTCAGCTGCCCTATATCCATATTGCATTCTGGATCTTGCCGCTGGAAATTCTCTGTAAATTTTGACTGGTGTCCCACTTTGTAACCACTGCCACTATCATAACTGTTGGTCACATACCTCCAGTGGCACAGATCTTTGACCTCATTACTTTCTTATTATGTGTCAGCTCCTTTGTGACTTAATTCCATTTATTAAAGTGTTTACCTAGTGTGACATTGTGCTATGTGCTGGAATATATTGGTGAATAAAAGAACTATTCTCTACCATTGTAGAGCTTACATTGTGAAAAAGGAGATAATTAAGTTTTTACCTATAGTGGTAAGCACTATGAAGAGGGTTAGATAAAGGATACATTTTAGAGAAAAGTATTACACTGGTCTCAGTGATTATAAAGGCTTTTCTGCTACAGTAACATTGCAGATAAACCTGGAGAATAAGGAGGATGTAGCATACAAAGAGTAAAGGGATGTTCATTCCAAGAGAGCAACACATGTGAAGGCTCCAAGCAAGACAGAACTTGGTCTGTTAAAGTAATGGAGAAAAGACCTATATTGTTGAAGATAGAATCCAGGACATAGTTACATGAGATGAAGCAGGCTGACCTTTTCTAAGTCATGCAAGGAGTTTGAATTTTATTGTATGTATAATGAAAGAGAAGGTATTTGAAGAGCTTAATCAGGAAATAGCATATATGATGTTCACAGAGTATTTTTTTCTTCTATATGCATAATGGCTTTGGGGGGGATTAAGGATAGAAGTTAATAATTTAGTTGAGTCATTGTAGTTCAGAGAGAAGATTGTTTTCGGTTAGTAGCAGAAGAGATGGAAAGACATAGATGGGTTTAGAATGGATGAGGATATGAAAGAAAGGAAAAATAAAAGTGAATCCTCAGTTACCAACTTGAAACTGGGTAGATGATACAGCCTATTCAAAAGAGAAGTCTAAAGACAGGTTAGTAAAGGGTTAGAAAAGTTTAGAATATGTTTGAAATGCCTTAATCTGGGTTAGAAATAAAATCTAGACACTTTTAGGGCTTTAGATATAATTTAAAAGTAGAGATTAGCAGATATTATCCAGAAAGATCATAAATGGAAAGATGAAGGTAGTGAACTAAAACCAGTGGGATGCAGTACTTATGACAATGTTATTTTTGGTAAAAACATGTTGTTAGATCCAAGGATGATTTTTCGTAATGATGTGTTAATTGAGTATTCTTTTATTAATAATTTTACATTTAAGTTTCTTTGTAGTGTTCTCTTAAATTAGAAGATCATGTTCCATCGGATATGCTTAAAACATTTTAGAATGTTATTTGTTAAAGTCTTTAGACTTGTTTATGCCTGTAGTTTTAAGACCCCTAAAATAGCATAAAATTTCCTACACCTTACATCTAATAATACTGATTTAATTGCCTACTAGGTAATTAGTGAATCAGCTTGAGACTGCTTCAATTATTTTTTTTGTTCTTCAACAAGTGGATTTAGATCTGCCTAGTCGCTAGATGTGTGGTGGATGCTTTTGGCTTATATATCTGGCTGTTGGTTTAACAGAGGGTTTGGTGGACGTTATTCTCTATCATCAACCCGATGACAAAAAGAAGAATCGGGGGTTCTGCTTCCTTGAATACGAGGATCACAAGTCAGCAGCACAAGCCAGACGCCGGCTGATGAGTGGAAAAGTTAAAGTATGGGGAAATGTAGTTACAGTTGAATGGGCTGACCCTGTGGAAGAACCAGATCCAGAAGTTATGGCGAAGGTAACTGTACTTGCTTGGGATGGGGGTGTGGTTTATCATTTAATTTTTTATTCAGAATAAAGGTCAAATATTTTCAGTTTGATGATAAATATAAATTGTAGCTCTTGATCTTACCACTTAGGCAAGGACCTACTTTATTACCAAGTTTAACAGCCTGTCATGGTATCCAACTATTTCCATTAACCATCCGTTTTCCTGCATATTGACTATACCAAAGGAACTAAAACAAATCTCCTTATTTTTATGCACATTGAGAAATAAAGACAGAGGAATACAGATGTAGAAAAAAAAAATCACTTGTTTCCTTATTGAATAAAGAGAGAAGTAATATTTTAAATGTGATAGATGATAGTCCTCACTGACCACACTGACTTGTTACATGATCATAAGTTCTGTTTTTTTAGACTTACAGCTATTTTTTAAAGCTTGTAGTTTTGAGTGATCAGACTCCTTTAGATAGTTTCTATGAAGAAAGGCAAAGTATTAAGTTTCCATTATATATGGTGACGAAATAGGCATCACAGATCCTGTGGAGGCCCTGACTTTTCCTCCTGCAAACTCTACTATCATTGCTAGAGTGTTTGTCTGGTAAATGGTGATGTCAGGAGTTCTGATTCTTAGACTTTCCTGAGTGGCTCCAAGCATTGAAAGAACACATTGAGTATTTTGGTGTATGCTTCTTCCTTTACTCCTGAAGCAGCAGCTCTATGGGTGGCTGTGAGTTTGTGGTTGCATTCTTCTGGATTGAGAGGTTTTTTCCTCAAGCATTTTATACCAGGAGGCAGTTTTCCTTCCCTTGAGTTTAGTGGAACTCCTTGGTTTATAGTAACATGATAGTTCTTGTAAGCAAAGCAGAGAAGATATATTGAAGATGAACCAGAAAGACTTGAGATCTGCTGCTGCTGCCGCCACTTCTACTTGGTGTCTTTTCTAATACCCTTTCTCATTAGATGAGTGTCAAGGAAAGGGACTACAAATAATCCAGTTTTTAATTCCCCCCCCAGCTTGATTTCAGTTTCACTTGTTTCCTCTAATACAGTTGTGACTATGACAAATGATTGAACTTTAATGTCGTTTATTTTATAAATTATTTAAGATCTCATATTTACAGCTTTGAATCAACACTACAGAAACTGTCACCTATATTTTCCTTTAAAAACATTTTTTAAAATGGCACTGTCAGAAGAGAATAAAATTTCTAGGAAATCTAAAGTATAGTTGCTAATTTGCTTATAAGCACTTTTCTTGTACCTCTGGTAACTTTTCAAATTGAAGTTCATCCTAAATTTTTCTGTAGAGTTAGAAGTCCTCAAAATTTTATTTCTTCCTGGATCTGAAACAAATTTCAAAGTAAAAAAAATCTCTATAAACTTAAATGATACTGCTTCATTCAGTAAGCTGGATTGAACAGTACTGATTCCATTACTGTTTCCTAACTGTGGAGTAAGAGGACAGTTTCACCCAGTAAAGTTTCTGCTGTTCACTTACTCAGTGTTATTGTTCATTGAACATTTTGCCAAGATTGATCATTTTGATAGTCAGCTCGCACCTAAGCCTAACTTGTATCTTTCTTAAAGGGTCTTATAGAGTTAGACTTCACTATGACATTAACAAAAAAGAGATATTGGTGGAAAATATTTTTTTCCCTGTGAATAAACATATTCTACTCAGATCTTTTATTCATGTAGCCCTCTCTGAGGCAACAATTTGTCCATTCACTGTATGTGCTTGAATAGGTAAAAATATTTTAGTTCAAAATTACATAGGAAGGTATAAGCCAAAAAGTCCCACTTTCAGTTCTAGTCCATTTTCCATATTCCTTTTTACCTCTGTAGGTACATACTCTTAGTCTCTGGTTTATCCTGGTGATGATTCCTTAAGAAATGAGAGTGTATTTTTTACTTCATCTGCTTCTTACATGAATGGTAGCTGGTAACCTACTATTCACTAATCTGTACTTGTAGTCAGCATCCTATTTCACCAGCATAAGGAAGTGTACTGTTAGATACGGATCGCTAAGGAATTATAAAATGTTGTCAGTTAAAGTTTATTTTTAACACAGTGTTTGCCTCTCACTGTAGCTATGAATTGAATCCTGGTTTTGGAGATGTAAAAATGGGAATTAGGGGTATTTTACCAACTGTATCTTGGCAGTTTCTCCATATCAGTTCTTCATTGTTTTTTGGTGATTGTACAAATACTCTTTTCTGTGGATGTATCATAATATAGTCAATTTTTTTTTGATATTTTGTTAGGACAATTCTGAATAATGAGTAACTTTTTATGTCATTTGCTGCCAGTGCAGGCTTCTATAGGATGAATTATCAGGGGTAGAGTTATGCACTTGTGATTATGGCCATAATGCCATATCTCTGTAGGAGATGAGATGTACCATTTTACTGTCCTACTAACTGGTGAAATAGAAGACACCTGTTTTTCCTATCCCTGTCAAAATAGTGTATGGGTTTTGCCAGTCTATCTGATAAATGGTATCTCAAAGCCATTTTTCCTATTGCATGTGAATTAACTTCTTAATGTGTAAGGGCCAGGTAAATTTCTTTGAATGAACCATGTATTCCTGAATTCTGTGTTTCTATTCAGTTTTTCTGTTGAACTTTTTCTTATTTTCTGGAGCTCCAATATAAAAGACAGGCGAACTCTGATACAGTTTGCCTTTTGATTTGCTTAATGAGTTTTTTTAGCATGTAGAAGTCATTTATTTTTAGTAGTTAAATTTATCACTCCTTTATGGTTTATATATTTATAGTTTATAGATTTTAAGTCACAAGGCCTTCCCTGGTGCAATATGTTATAAAGAAATCATCCATATTTTCTTCTGCATAGTCTTCTCCATCCTGCTTTTTGGGGAGTATTTTTAAAATTTTATTTTTATTTTTATTGTTTTATTTTACATCATTGTCTACTCTAGGGTTCTCCCACCCCCTTATCACCTGTGAACCTTCGTCTTATTTGGCGTATTTTTTGTATTGACATTTGGAGTTTATTGTGGTGTATAGTATGAGATATTAATTTAGTTTTTATTTTTATACAAATGAATACGGTAATGATTCAGTGGTTTAGACATTTAAACTCTAGTTTGTAAAAAAAAAAATAAACTCTACTTTGTTGTATTTAGTAGAGCTAGTCTCTAAATTTTGTCCCTCTTTTTCACTGGCTGTTTTGCTTATTTTTCCCTATGAGTCTTGGAATCAGTTTATCCTGTTCCAGTGGAGGAACAGAAAAGTTGTTATTCTGGGGGGAGTTGGAAACCAAGTTAATTTGTAAACTTACTTAACAATGATTATGTGTTGGTTCCTTGAGAGTTGTGCTGTTGATAGTATTACTTTAATCATAGGCAGACAAAGAAACTAGTAATTGGTAACATCAGAATCATTTTCTTGGCAGTTTTCATACAGTAATTGCACTTTAAATATTTAATGTTTTAGAGAAAAAAAAAGTTAATGCCATGAAGATCTGAAGAGATACTTCAATATAAAGATAAGTCGCCAGTACCAATTTTTGTACATTTGTTTTATTAGGTTAAAGTTTTATTTGTGAGAAATTTGGCTACTACAGTGACAGAAGAAATATTGGAAAAGTCATTTTCTGAATTTGGAAAACTAGAAAGAGTAAAGAAGTTGAAAGATTATGCATTTGTTCATTTTGAAGACAGAGGAGCAGCTGTTAAGGTAGAAATTTTGCTTCTTAATACTTGAATTTTATTGTTGAAACTTGCTTTTAAATGCATAAAGTGACTTTAGCAACTTAATTAAGGAAGGAGGTTTTTAGCTTTTGCCAGACTGCTGGAACTTTATTTTAAAGTCTGATGAATATTATGTTTATAATCTTAGACAAGTTATTTTTAATCTCTGTACTGGTTTTGTTAATCTAAGGTTTGACAGCATACCTAATATTACAAAATAATGGAAATATTACAAAAACATTATTTTTGTAAAAAATAAAATAGCTCCTGTAGTATTAAAAAATACCTCCTGTAAAAAATAGCTCCTGTAAATATTAGAGAATGAATGTTTTTTAACTTTATGAGTTGTGAAAGAAATTGAGTGTACATGACTTTACATATAGTACTATATATATTGAAGTCATATTTACCTTTATTTTAGTAATTTAAAAATTCTTAGAATATTGACTATATTTTGCCAGTTTCTGTAGTTAAGAGATACTGACTTAATGCCTTGATGATGATGATGATGATGATGATGATGAAAAGTATGAAAAATTGCTTTATGGTATCTGGAACCTAAAACCTAGATACTCTGTGCTTTATGTTGATAATGGATCAGCACCATTTTTGATGAGGAAAATTTTAAATTTCTTCCTCCACTTGTTCCATTGCCCTTTTCTTAGGAAGCAGGTGGTTAAAGAAAAACAAAATACAA
The DNA here is from genome assembly GCA_004024945.1 of Uropsilus gracilis. Classification (NCBI taxonomy): domain Eukaryota; kingdom Metazoa; phylum Chordata; class Mammalia; order Eulipotyphla; family Talpidae; genus Uropsilus; species Uropsilus gracilis. Next base: position 12,365 of record PVHY01006699.1, read on the forward strand.
ATAAACACTTTGTTATATAATTGGGAAGATGACTCTAAAATAATTCTCAATGATTCAGCCTTGGTTCTTTTTCTACATGTTCTATTGGTGGAATAATGTAACTACTTATTTGAGCATTTTTTGTTTTCTTGCCTAGGATGCTGCTTTAAAATGTGCCATATAGAATTTGTGTTAGTTTATTAGTTTGCTTTTTGATGGAAGCTAGTGAAACAGTATTGTTTGTAAAATCCACAGCTAGGTACAATTTAATGTTTATCTTCTGAAATTTCCAAAAATATAGAACATATAACTAATACTTTATACCTTTTAAATACATCTTTTAATTCATTTGGTATTAAATAATTGGTATTCCCTAGCTGAAAAACCTGTAAGGTGTGGTTTGTCAAAGAAGTCTATTCTCAGCAACTGAGAATCACATACTCTAGGATGACTAGCAGAGAATTGATGTTCCATTCTTTTTCTTATACCTGGGAGCTTCTATAGATTGATTTAGATGTTTTAGCTAGCCAAAAAGCTCTGGTGATGGAGGAGTACAGTTAGCATTTGGTGGAGTCTGTTTAATCTTTTTTTATTTGTGAGGCACTCAATGCCCTCTATAGAGAGATACTTTATTCTGTATGTCCAAAGATGAGAAGGTTGTATAGGGAAACAGAAAAGCTACTATGAGAACTTGATATTTTATTATTCAAACTTTGAAATATGGCAGAAATTGTTAGGTTGGAAGACCATGAGGAAGAGCACAGAGAGTATCTGATTACTATTTTCCAGATGTTTTTAGTTTGGGCCTGTTCTGGGTTCTGTGCTTTCAACTGTTCAGACAAAGTGTGTTCCAGGTGAAGTATTGTGGGAGAAACAAAGGCATTTTAAGTCAGTATCTTGTTGAAATTCACTGTTAATATCATTCAATAACTTCAAGTTTTCGAAATGTTTGTGGAAAAACACTACAAGACTTACATGTTGAGTGCCATGTGTTTTTTTAAAAATTTGAATCCTGGAAAGTTAAATAGAAGGGCATCATTTTGTTCTCAGTCTAATCTAGAGATGACACGTAAGATTTAGGGAAACAAGTATTGTACATTTTTTAAAACTTTCTGCCTAGATTCACCCTTTGCTAATTAAAATAGCTGTGCAGTAGATTGTGAATTGTTTATTAAATCTATCACAGACATATTTATATGTATGTGTGTATATGCATGTACATAGCATAGGTAAATATATGTAGTTACTGTTTTAATGATGTTAGTTATAAGATAAATTTATTTTTCTAATTTTCTGTAGGCCATGGATGAAATGAATGGCAAAGAAATAGAAGGAGAAGAAATTGAAATAGTCTTAGCCAAGCCACCAGACAAGAAAAGGAAAGAGCGCCAGGCTGCTAGACAGGCCTCCAGAAGTACTGCGTGAGTGCATTTTAATAAATAACAGCTTGTGAGCAAAGAATAACTTGGTAATAGAGATCAGCTTAATAAAACAAAATTGGGAACACCTTGAAGTAAACTAACTCATTTTTCCTTTTCTCTCTTCCCTCCATTGCTAGGTATGAAGATTATTATTATCACCCTCCTCCTCGAATGCCACCTCCAATTAGAGGTCGGGGTCGTGGTGGGGGGAGAGGTGGATATGGCTACCCTCCAGATTACTATGGCTATGAAGATTACTATGATGATTACTATGGTTATGATTATCACGACTATCGTGGAGGCTATGAAGATCCCTACTACGGCTATGATGATGGCTATGCAGTAAGAGGAAGAGGAGGAGGAAGGGGAGGGCGAGGTGCTCCACCACCACCAAGGGGGCGGGGAGCACCACCTCCAAGGGGTAGAGCTGGCTATTCACAGAGGGGGGCTCCTTTGGGACCACCAAGAGGCTCTAGGGGTGGCAGAGGGGGTCCTGCACAACAGCAGAGAGGCCGTGGTTCCCGTGGAGCTCGGGGCAATCGTGGGGGCAATGTAGGAGGCAAGAGAAAGGCAGATGGGTACAACCAACCCGATTCCAAGCGCCGTCAGACCAACAACCAACAGAACTGGGGTTCCCAACCCATCGCTCAGCAACCGCTTCAGCAAGGTGGTGACTATTCTGGTAACTATGGTTACAATAATGACAACCAGGAATTTTATCAGGATACTTATGGGCAACAGTGGAAATAGACAAGGGCTTGAAAATGATATTGGCAAGATCCAATTGGCTCTAGATCTACATTCTTCAAAAAAAATTGGCTTAACTGTTTCATCTTTAAGTAGCAATTGCTGCCATTTGTATTGGGCTGAAGAAATCACTATTGTGTATATACTCAAGTCTTTTTATTTTTTTCCTCTTTTCATAAATGCTCTTGGACATTATTGGGCTTGCAGAGTTCCCTTATTCTGGGGGGTACAATGCTTTTATCGTTTCAGGCTTCATTTTAGCTTCAAAACAAGCTGAGCACACTGTTAAATCATGATTTTGCAGAACCTTTGGTTTTGGACAGTTTCATTTTTTTTTTTGGATTTGGGATAGATTTACATAGGAGTATGGAGTATGCTGTAAATAAAAATACAAGCTAGTGCTTTGTCTTAGTAGTTTTAAGAAATTAAAGCAAACAAATTTAAGTTTTCTTGTATTGAAAATAACCTATGATTGTATGTTTTGCATTCCTAGAAGTAGGTTAACTGTGTTTTTAAATTGTTATAACTTCACACTTTTTTGAAATCTGCCCTACAAAATTTGTTTGGCTTAAACGTCAAAGCCGTGACAATTTGTTCTTTGATGTGATTGTATTTCCAATTTCTTGTTCATGTAAGATTTCAATAAAACTCAAAAATCTATTCAAAACATTACCTATTTCAAATTCAATTGTGTCCTAAAATATTATTTTATTCGTAATCCTTGCAAGGAATATTGTTTTCAAACTATAACTGCCTATGTGAGTGATCAAATTCATGCAAAAATTTCTTGTCTATTCCAATATGTACTGTGGATATCAGACTGAAAATTATTCTAAATTCTAGTTTCCAAATAACACGTTATTGATTGGTGTTCTTTTATAGTCTTCTGATTTTGAAATTTTATCCTTTATTTTCATAAAACAGGTTCAGAGACTTTTGAACATTCCTGCAGGCTTTGGATAATTTGTGTTTAAATAAAATGGGGTCGGGGAAGCAGACTGCAATTTATTTTGACCCACATTCTCTTATATAGCAGATAATTTGTTCACTGAAGACCTTATTTGTTGATAAGTGAATGTCTATAACAGGAAAACAATGTTAGTGCTGTGACGTCAGTTGCACTGCGGGCTAAACTTCAGTTTTAGCGTACATGATTGTGACAACCACTTGTTAATGGTTTAGGAATATTTTCCTCTTGCTCCGTAAATTTGCTTTGAGAACATTCATACCTTATAAGAGGCTTAAAATACCTAGTGGTCATACTTCTGACTGTCTGTTAATATCTCTTATTTTTATTTTCTTACTATCCCTAATGGCTAAAGTTTTTGTTGGCCCAGTCATAACATTTATTTCCCTGTTTCCTTTAGAAATTCTTGATTTATTGTAATGGCTTTTTTGCTTGAGAATAAGAGGAACAAAAGAATCTAAACTTTGGAGTGCCAAACGTCTGGATCACTTTCAAATTACCATAAAAATTTTTTTTCATTTTATTCTTAGGTAGGTCAAAAATGTTTTTGAATTAAAAACTAAGCCATTGGGGAGTGACTAAAATGGACACACCTTTAATTTGTGTTTTGTTCCTATTTGGTGTCTTTCATGACAATGTTAGATTTCAAAATCTTAAGCTATTTAATTTCTCATGAACTTGGTTAGATCATATTTGGGTTTCTTGGTCTCTCTGATTTCAAGAAGAAAAACAATATATCTCCTTTCTCTTTAAAAGTACGTCCATTACATAGTACAGTAAGTTAACAGGCCTTATTCCTTTTGTCTTTTTGGAAGCTGATAATGGAATTGTGTATTGTATAACACTTCCAGCTTAACATGGGTGTATATTTGGTAAAACTTAGATCTAGTAGCTTTTATTTATACCCATGAAAAAGGATTTACAGATTAAATTTTAAGTTGTGTTTCTTAAAAATTTAGTGCTACACGCTACAAAATTGTTATGAAGAAAAATAGGAATGGAATAGAAGGGACTCTTAAAAAAAGTAATTGTGCTTCCCCCACCCATCCTAAAATACAAGCCTTAGCAAATATAAGAACAAAATTTGGGTTCCATGTCAATTGCAGATTATATCTTAACTCTCACCAATTAGAAATATTTCTGTAAAGCTGCCCCTCCTTAATGCTGTTTTACAGGCTTTGGCTTTGGCTTTCATTTAACCAAAAAGAAAAATAGTAATAAACATTAAATTCCACTTACGAGCTTTTCCCTTTTTGATGTATTTTGTTTTCCTTTTTTGATATAAACTTGCTGTAGCAGCATTCAGAGAAAATACATTCAGAGCTCAGTTTTTCACCAATCTGACAATCTAATACTTGAATCTGAAGGAGGTCTTTATTTGGATTTGTGTTAGATGCCCTCCTGCCCTCTTTTTTGTTTCCCAACCTAATTCATCGGTTTTATTTATGAGCCTGCACAGTAATGTGTGTGATGGAAAATAGTGCTAGATCTCTTCTTTGTAGGTACCTCCTGAGACTTACATAACTATTCTTCTTCCCTATTATGGAATGCTAATTTTTATTTGATCACTCATTTATAGCAGTTGCTTAAATGTATGTATTTATATGATGGTATTTTAATTTTTTGAAAGTGAAAAAGTTTTAATAAGTTGCCAGATTTCTAATCCAAGTTTATTTGATCAATTGGTATGAAAATGAACTTACTATGGTTCTGTAGTTAGTTTTTTTGAACAAACTCAGCATGACTTTTTCAGTTTTCTTAGTTACTGGGGTTATTTTGCATAAGAAAGCCTGATGCTTTCTGTTAGTAATAGGGAATTTTTCTCTGAGTTCACTTTGAAATTTGATCCTCTTTTTAAAAAATTAAGCATGCATCAAAATACATTATATATTTTCAGTTCCAAAAGGGAAGGGATATAAAATTTCATTCCTAGCATAAAGCCATATAATATTCTTGAAACTCATTACATCATTTGCCTCCTGCCCATTTGGATAATCATACCTACATTTTATTAATTGTGTATTATTTGTAAAACCAAACCCCTCCAGTAAATACTTGCTATAAGGCTGTTGTCAAATGTAAAAATTAAATGTTAAAATTTGCTGTTTTGATTTTCCAAAGAAAATTGTAGTTTTCTTTGCAATTCAGTATTCTCACAGAAAACCAGCAGATGTGGATGAAATGTTAATGTTAGTGGTGTCCATTATTTTGTGTGGCCTCAAGCGAGCCGCTGAGAAAAAAGCCTTATAGAAAGAGTGCACTGGATTTACAAGTGTGTTTATGTTTTTCTAAGATTGGGAGCTTCTGTTAACTTAGTTCTGAGTAAGCTGGTAGATTATGTGACTGACTTGGAGAGTCCAAATGGCAAATCCATGAACCACGCATGTTTGTTTTTGCATTAGAAGTTTGTTGATTAGTTCTTACGTTTGAAATGCAAGCACCAAGCTTTAAAATTTCTGCATATCTAATGTTTGATCAGAAATTTAGGTATTTAATTTGAAGCAGTTACTGTGAATCCTTATAAAATTTTTTTCCTTCTTAAGTATATATACACATAAATATTTTTTATGTAGAGGTTACCAGAAGCTCTGGGTTTTTGTTCTGTTTTTGTTTTTTAATCATTTTCAGATGTTATCCAGAAATCTGCAAGTGTACTTTTCCTGTTTTAACTCCTTCCTTTTATCACCTGACTATCAGGGAAGCGAGGTTGAGGCTGCCCTGGCCTGACATGTCATGATGTCGACTTGCTAGGTGGGGCTCGCTGGGACGGTAACCAGTGGAGTTATTGGTAAGAACTTTTTTTTTCCTATTTTTTTTTTTTCCTCAGTAGTGGGTCATTAAGTGTGGGAAAATGCCCATAGCCGATAAGTGGGCATTTATGTTGGCCTTGTAGAAAAAAAGACTTTACTATTGAATAATTCTCTTAATAGGAACATATAATAAGTACTTTATACTCATGCTGAAATTGGTAGAATAGCAGAAAACGCCTGCAAGTATAAAATAATGAAACTTAGGGTCTATTTTAAGTACTCAAGATAGACTCAGAAAAACCCCTTGGGGAGACAGTAGGTTTATTTTACTGTGCTTTGAATCCCTCAAGCATTTTCATTAGTACACATCTTTATTGGGTAGACTAGCATACATTGTGTCTTAAGAGATGTTTATTGCACACTAATTTTAGCCCAAAAAATCCACAGACTAAAGGATTTAAACTTTAGAAGAAATTATTCTGTCTCCAAAAGAAATCTTAACATTATGGAATGAAACTTAAAAATTTACTGACAAACAGTAGTGAGCAAAATTCAATGATACATTTGAGTAAAGAAGTTTACATGCTAGAAGTTTAATAATTACATTGTTTCCGTACTGTTATGAATCATAGAAATATAAATCTATCAACAACTTGTGTTTTGTTTGAAACTGAGGACAGCGGATTAGATTAGTAGGTGTAGCTAGAGTCCCCTTCTTTTTTAGATGATGGCTGAAAATTAAGCTCATAGGCAGTGGGAGATTTCCGTGGTGGTGGTGAAGTATAAATTGAAGTTAAATTTAGCTAACTCTAGGTATTTCTGACTATACCATATAAAATTAATTTTATAAGTAATACAAGCATTGATTAAAAGTAATCATGTATTTTCATGCCTGAAGAAGCTCTTTAGTAGTAGTTATACTTTGTGGGTTGTATGAGTCTAGGAAGAATCTTCTAGGTGCTGTTATATAATCCATTATCCATAAGCTTGAAATTACACTTTAAGAATTGCAAATGCAAAATATTTTATGATTGTGTCATTGTGTTAAGGTCTACTTTAGTTTCTCTTAACACATCTTCATCTTACTAGTTGATAGAAAAAGTCAGTATGTGAAACTTCAAAGACTTGCAGTTAATGTGCTTCTTGGAAAGTTTATAGACAGCAATAGGAACAGTCAAGTAGTGAGAAATTCATATAAACTAGAAAAATAAAGTGAATTTGTTAACTTATACATTTAGAACAAAATACATTTCTTGAGATCAGAAAGGGAGGAAACTTGGAAGCATGGGATTCAAATTCCTCAAATATAAATAAGGACTTTAATTTTCTGTGATAACTTTACCAGCAACCCATGAACATTGCTAGTCTTGATTTCTTGTTTATGATGGTTGAATAAAGGGACTTCTCTAGCTCATTCAGTAACATAGGTAGAATTGTGCTTTAATGAATTCTATTACAATGTTTAGTACTATTACACTATCATATGATTATTTTTTAAGTTGAGCTAAAAGCACTCTTTCCATTGCTGATACGTACACAGCAACATCAGAATATTAAAGTAGAACACTTTCAACATCATTTAATCATCAGTTTAATGAAAAATGCTTTTGATGCAGTGTTCAGGTACCATAATTGTATGGAATATTTGTATAAAATGTTAAATATTTTTAATAAAATCTAACATGTTCAAAATGTTGTGTTGGTGATTTTGGGTGGGGTGTCATGGGTTCAAATGTATAAAAACAAACTTAGTAGTTCTGTAATTGAGACTTTTGTAGTCAGATGAAGTACCTGTCCTCAAACTCAGCACTAGATATTGGGCCCTGTTTGAGGGGAAGTAGGGAAGGAGTGTGGTAATAAAAGGGTTGAAGTCAAAGGGTTGGGTACTCGTATCAGGAAGTAACTTTACCCAGATTGGAGCTGGTATCTGTGGGTAGTGGGCCTGCTGGCTTCAGCATAACAGTCTTGCATTAAAGTTTTTCTGATGAAATTGTGGCATTCCAAATGAGTATGATCCTAGACTAGACAGATAAGCAGTGGGAGACCTACTCGTACAAGACCATTTTACCCAGTGCCCTTGACTCCTTGAGATGTCAGCTACTAAAGGAAAAGTGGCAAGGAAATACTGCAGAAGGAGGGTTTAGGTGCATCATTGGGAAATATCTCTAGTATTTTAAGAATTACCACATAGAGAACACTTCAATAAGTAATCTTGAAGGGAGTTTGTTTTCATACTGATCCTATTCTCTTGAAGATAGACCTAATAGACATTTTCTTGTGACTTCCCTGAAACTTTCTTAGTTACTTAACAGTCAAAAAGGTAGAACTTCTGTAGTTCAGAATGGAAATTTACTTGAAGTAATGTACTCATTCCTCTGCAATACTGTATCATTAATAATGAAAATATTAGGAAAATGATAGGAACCTAATGATCAATAAATAAATTGAAGCTGTTCAGGAGTAGCACATACTCTACGTTCTTTTCACTGTGGACTATAAAAAGCTGTGGGAAAGAAAAAGCAGTTACCCTATTTTGAAATGAGAATAGACAAAAAATACTTGTAGTTCAGTATTATCCCAAAAAAGTTTTTCTCTTTTTAGCCCTACATCAAAAGATTCTTTACTATGATAGGACTCTCTAAAAGCAAAATAGCTAAATTTGTTAAGCCTTTTTTTTTTTTTGAGACTAGATCTCACAATTTTTGCCTGTGCAACCACAGGCTCAAGCAATCCCCAGCCTCAGCTTCCCAGGTAGCTGGGATTACAGGTGCATACCACCATGCTCAGCTTTTTTTTTTTTTTTTTTTTGGAACGAGGTCTCACTATGTACCCCTGGCAGGACACCACACTCCCTGGTCTCCCAGCTGCGGCTTCCTAAGCTGCTGCTTACAGGCATGTGCCACCATGCCCGGCTTGTTCAGCTTTAGATGTTGTAGGTTTGCATGGGTAGTTCACTGATTTATGGTAATTTTTCTAAAAATAAAGGGAAGTTTCTTTTGACAGTCATTATAAGTTTAGACTCTTGCCATCTTTTGAGTTTTACGTAAGCCCTGAATTTATTCAACTTAATAAGATTTTATTAGGTACTTTCATAAAATTTGTAGGTTTTAAAATAACGTTAGGCTTGATTTCTAGGTTTGTTTTCTGTGGGAGTGCAGATTCAGATCAGTATAGCAAGCACAGAAATGCCAGTGAAAAAAAGAAAGCACTTCCCTGATTATGGACATGATGCACTGGTGAAGCTCTCATTTACCTTACCACACTCATAGACTCCTGAGACACAGATACTCCTCTGCAGGTGTTCTTGGGGAATTAATTTCATACTGCAGCCAGGAGTCCTTTTTTAAATAGGTGAATTTCAGTTGCCTAGATTTTTAAGAGACTTAAGTGGAGATTAAAATACTTTCGAATACCGTTAGTTTTTTTTTTTTTTTTCCCTAAGTCACTATTCAAAATACTGCCAAAATAAATCCTGTTTTTGTTTGGATCTATTAAACACCATTAACTGTAGTGGTGTTTATATATTTTGCTATGATTCAAATACCTGAATTAGTTGAGTATAATTCTGGCAAATTATGGTCTAAATATTTTGTTTGGTGATACATGCAGCATTAGTGTGTCATATTGAGATTTTTCCATGCTTCCTATTAAAGAAGCAGACCTTGCCAGATTAGTCATATTTAAATAGTCAATGTAGAATTAATGTGGATAACAACTTGGTCTATTTAAGTACAACCCACAACTAATACTGCTATTGAAGCTTCGTTTCAAGCATTAAGATTAGTGTAGGTATGTTAGTTGTAATGTTATTTCTATTTGACTTTAAAAAAATGTGAGAAAAAATATAAATCATTTGTTGCATTTACCAAAGTAAATTTGAAAGAAATTCTGGTAAATGTTTCAGTTTTTTAGTTAAACTGTTTAGATCCAGTTTACACCATTCAGTGCTCAAGATTTTAATATGGGTTGGGAATCCCTGAGTATTTTGTTTAAAAATGCCAATTCTGATTCAGTCGATTTGAGATAGGGCAGAGCTTTACATTTCTAACAGGCTACCAAGTGAAGGGAATGTCCCTTTGTGTGCCAGTCACAGATTATGGCATAGGAGTTGGGGGAGGTCAGAATACAGACTTTAGTAGAAAAGATGACGTTTCCTGTGATTTGCAGGATTGGTTTAATTGAGTCTGGTTGGAGATTAAAAACTGGTCAAATCTGTTGCAAAGGTTTAGGATCCCAAGGAAAGATCAGGAGCACAGTTAATGAGAAAACAATACATTTAGAAAAACTGGCTAGAATAGTTTCAAGGAATTGGTGGAAAATTAATGATACAGTAAAGAAATGAGGCCACTAAAGAAATGGCATGTTATTTAGGAGTTAGAGTAGCACACAGGTTAAAACAAATTATAGGGGATCAATCAACTGAGCACAGAAGGGAAGGTTAGTAGCTTAAATATATCTTTTAAGTTGTTGGGTTTGTTTTTTTTTTTAAACCTCTAACTTTACAAAGTAAAAAAAGTTTTAACATTAATTAGGTCAGTATAAATTTTGGGTTTTGAAAAGCAATGGCTGTCAAAGATGATTTTTAGAAATAATTTATATTAATTAAATGGTTGACTAATGGAAAATTCTCATGAAGAATAGAAATGGTGGATCTATCTATTTTTATAGAAAGGGACTAGAAAAAAAATCCCTGATAACTATGTCTGATTTTCAAATTCAAAATTTGATTTTGACAAATACAAATGTTAATAGATGAAGTATGGTATTTAATACCATACCAGTTGTGGTGTGAGGCACATATGACACTTCAAAGGAATCATTTTCTGTGTATACACTATCAACAAGCCAGTAAGGTAGGTAACTGTCCCTAGTTGACCTGCAAGGAATTCAGGTTGAGATGAAGTAATTTGTTGTGTAAAACCAGGTGTTCACTTAACCTCTAAAGTAGCAAAGTCAGAATTCAGTCTCTGGTCTGCCTGACCCCATGTTATACTAGAAATAAATCAGATAATAATGAGGCTATAATGTTAAAGTTAACCTAGTTTTCATTTTAAAATGATTCTGTCCTAGATTAAACTGAATTGTTAATTATATGTGTATGTTGATAGTTTATAATTTGTCTTGCATCATAAAAAATTGGAACAAAATTTTGGTTTCTAAGCCAGTTTTTACATAAGAATATACTTGATTTGGAAAAGAGTCCCATGTTCCATGACTTAAAATTTTCCTTCATATTCCCAAAATCCAGATTTATCTTCGTTCTCAAATTCTATCTGTACTAGTGTTTAAGCATTTTTAAGTGTTGGTGTATTAAGCTATTTCTATCATCTAGTATTTGATTTCATCCATTCTACAATTTTTTAGGACATGATAGAAGCATTTTTTAAAAAGAGCACAAGCTACAGAATTACACTTAAGAGAGCCCAATATGCTCACCCCTAAAATTGTTGCTGTGGAAAACCTGCACTTTTACAGGAAATGCAACATCCTTGATTTCAAAAGAGATGTGACATTAAAACATTTTAAATACAGTACTAATTGTAGATTATTCAGGATATTTTCTGCTGTTCTCTTTCAAAATCTGAGTCATATTGAAAATAGTATTTAGGTTCACGTAAGTCAGTACTTTCGTTAACAGCCTATTAAGAACTATAATATCGACCAGAATTCTGTGTAATTGGTATTTCAGAACAAAATCAGGTGTTCTCAGTACTCACTGGTCCTGGATTCAATGTCACTGTGACAGTATGTGACACCACATTAAGGGGGAGCTAAAAGCTTATTTGCCGTGCTTAAATTCTCAACTCCTTTTAAGTTGATAACTGATAAGCTGATCTAATGCTAAGAAAACTAGATTTCTTTAACAAAACTAGTGTTTGAGACTAAATACCTGCCAGAATGAGATGATTAATGATGTGGACATCATTAATCCTGACAATTGAAAATATCCTGCCAGTATTTTCTGAAAAGTCACTATCATTGTGCTTTAAAAAATAACAGATGTGTTTTATTCTTGCTTTGTATTTTAATCTGTAAAAGCAATAACTGCCTCTTAAAATTTTCTCAGGTTCTGTGGCAAAATATTTGTGGTTAAGGTATATAGTAGCGCTGAAGAAAGAAATTTGAATAATAGACTTATTATTCTCAGTATATAATTTTGAGATCTTGTTTACCAATAAACATTTCAGAAAAACACTGAGAGAATCCCAAGATAGCAATCTCAAATTGAGACTTTTACCATGCATTGAAAATTTTTTATTTTTATAAACATTTTTCACCTTAAAAAAAGAGGGTTTGCCAAAAAAAAGGTTTGCTTCAGTGTGAGCTTTTAATAGTAGTAAAGCTATAAATTCCCATCTTTTGTTTTTTCCTTGAGAAGTATAATTAAAAGTTAATTTTCATAAAGTTTAATAACATCTTGATCAGCCTGTTAATACTTAGCAGTCGGTTGTATATCATCAAATAAATGTATCTAATCAGCTATTTGTTGAAAAGGTTAAATCTAGTTACACCTAATACTGATAACTAATGTCTACGATTCATTGCATGTTTTCTGTTTTAAGAGTTAGGAATATAAAATTGTCGTTATTCTCAAGTAATTTAAATATTGTGGAAGACAGTAATAGATTTGTAAATTAGTAGTGATAATCATCAAACCAAATGTTCCAGAAACAACATTGGCAGGTTTGGAAGAGGTTCTGTGCTTAATAATACTCAGCTTATAGTCAGACTGTATGAAAATATGATTTAGGCTATTCCTGCAGAACAGAAGAGTTTGTGAAACATTTGTATCATTTTTTTGGCCAACTGAAGTTAGTGTTCTCTGACCTGAAGAATAGCTTATTTTAAGTATTTTCTCCTACATCGTTCAAATTTTACTTAATGAAATGTAAAAATAGAAATGTGGGATGACTGAATAGAAGGAACAAATGTGAAGGAAGATTTTCTTATATTCTCCTTTTCTCCATAGCTAAAAACATTAAACCTTTAAGAAATCGCTGTTTAAGGTTGAATTAATGAGCAGTTCTTAGAAACATCTCTCCCATCCCCTTTCCAGCCACTGCTCCTCCCCCTCCACCATAGATGTTACTTTATTCAAATAGATTTCCTTCAAAAAAGTTACCCATTCTCTGTAATTCATAAGGTTCCTTATGAGATCAGGCCCTTTCCATTATGTCTTAAAGAACTGGTTAATGTCTCAGTTTATATTTTTGTCAGCACTGTTTCAAGTCATAAATACATTTGTCAGGGAGTGACTGCTGAGGTGATTTAGAAACAGGTGATGGTGCTCTTTTTAAAGAACAACTTGGGACTCCTTGTCTAAAGGTAAAATGTGTTTTAACTCAGTGATTTTCTGACTAAGCTAAGAACTGAAAAAGTTTATATACATATACATATATACATATACACATACATGTGTATATGTATATATGTATATATATATGTATGTATGTATGTATGCATACATATACAAATGTATGTATATGTGTATAGACCTGTAATTGTCAGCTGGAACTTTTAGCAAGGGATCTAAGGATTGCATATTGCACTGGTTATTTCATTAGAAGACAAACTTCACAGAAGAGTTAATACCAGATATTTCCAACAGACTTGTCATTGTTTTAACTCATTTACTAGCCGTGAAAATTAAGTATAAATAAGGTACAGCTATTTTAGTACAAGATTCCTACCCAGAACTGGCCAATCTCATATGGAACCAAGTGATACCAAGTGTGTCTGATACCAGGGCTCACGTTGTAGCTGCTCCTCTACTACTGTCTTCTGGGCTTTACGCCAGGTTAATATCGTTTGGCTTTAAAACATGAGATTACCAGGATACAGCTCAGTAGTTGGTGAGACTAGTGTTTTCTCCCACTCAGAACTGTAGGTGGGACCAAGCACTAGTTTTATGGAAACAGGAGTATGTGAATTTTGTGTTGTGATAATAAATTAATGATGATCTCTGTACACTTGTAATAACTGTACTATCATTGTAGTCACCTTTAATTGAACAGTGCTCTTAAACCTTTCTTTATACTTTCATCTTGTCATAAGTTTACTGAACATCTTTCGATTTCTTTTGCCAGTTTTAAAATATCTTGTAGAATATTTTAGGCTTTATTTTAAATTAAGGTTTAATAAAGTGGAGCCAGACTGATATTTTATCTGCAACCTTAAGATTTTACATGGAATTCAATTTTATCATCTTAATTTTCTTTCCAGATTGGAGTTCTTAATCTGTGAAGGTAAAAGCTGTGGTTTGTTTTGTTTGTTTTTGTAAAACATTTCTCTTAATTACCCTTTTTCGTGCCTTCCTGGTTTTTCTTTTTTTAGAATGTCTTTGAAATGGCTGCTGGAAGGTCATAAGGTATGCTGGCTGCATACATATTCATGACTTTATGTAGTGTTGGTGCTCTTGTTTTAAACACCTTTCTGATTTACCCTTGAGAGAGAGAAAGAGAATGTATGTGTGTTTTAGAAGTGGGGCATTGTTTCCATTTCACTTCATAGCTCACGTGATTTGCCTAGGCTTGGGTCAGAGAATAAAGATAGAACTTATTTCCCAATAGTTTTACACTCATCTTTAATCCCTGCATAAAAGAAGCCTATCATATGCATGAGTGGAGTTGATGAATGGCATCCTGATTGCCTTTGAGAATCCTGAAATTGAAAAATCTGATCTCTGATAGGCACAGCCACATACTTAAGTCAGGCTCTCTGTTTAGCTCCCGGACCAGCTTCAGAATTCCAAGTGGATATCTGAGGAAACAAGGTGCCCTGAAGTTTTACTGAGAAATAAATGACAATACATTCTCGTATAAGTTTAAGGCGTATGACATGATGATTTTATTTACACATACTGTGAAAAGATGTTAATTACAGATCATTTGAACTATTCAAAGTCATTTTGCCAATTTCAGCAGTGATCTTTGGGCCATTTTAGTTGCCTCCCCCCCATCTCCTATCATTGTCCTTATTTATTTTTGATATAGCTGAATAACCTTCAAAACCTTTATTTTCACTGGCTGGTTTCAGTTCTCTGTATTTCCTTATCCCATGTTATGCCCCTCCTGAGTCTTTTCTCTTTAGGGATTTCAACTACTTTTAGGAGTACTGGGATTTTATATCCTCTTAAATCTTATCTCTAACTCCACTCTTTTGTGCTCTGATCTCATGTGCCTCCAGTTCACAAAAATTTTTGTAATACTGAAAAACAGCTGCCAGAGTGTGTTCATTTAGCACATTTAGTTGAGTTTGTTTCTGACACTGTGACTATAAGGAGAGTTTGTGGAATAGGGAACACAACTTTTTAGTGGTAATCATCAAAGAATTAATGTTCCTGGAAAACACCTCTTGATCCTGCAGGTTGTAATCTAATATAAATAGTTCTTCTCCTGGCTTTTTCATTCATCAGTCTGTTTCTAATGATAGCTCTTACTCTTGTAGGAGAATGACATGCAACCAATATAGGGAAAAATGTCAGATCAGCCATAAGAACTAATAGCTGTACTTCAATTAGGAAACTTGTGTAAAAGATTCTAGATACTCAGTGATACTGTTTAAGTGAGTTATATTAATTACAGCAGCATTTTTATTTAGATTTAAACACTAATTTTAGATAGCCATCTTTGTGTTAGTGTACTGAGTAATGAAAATATAACAGCATGTATATGTTGTTTTCCCTTATGAAGCTAATGTTTTATTCTGCAGAAAATTCCTATTTAATGTGCTTGTTGTACCCATCAATCCAAGATTTACAAGTTATAAAGTGTTGCTGTCTGCAATACAGGTCAGTTCCCGGATTAAAACTCCATTTTCCTAATCTCTACCACTGTTTGCCATAATAATAATCATGCAGATATCAACATTCCCATTATGTAACATTTCCAAATCCCCTCACATTAATCGAGGAATAGCTCCCATTTTTTGAGTTCCCACTCATGCCAGAAACACGAAGTTAAGTGCTTTATGTTTAACAATTAATTAGATAGACAGTATCACAGTTTTGCCAATGGAAAATTAAGGCCCATTGATAGCCAGGTTTTATAGCTTGTAGTAACTTTTGTAGGTAAAACAAGTTTTAGAAATAACAATATCCTTTCTACTTTTTCATTTTATTCTTTCTCCAGGAATACATTAGCTCTCCAGAGCTGCTCACAACACATTTTCTTAGATTAGATTTATGGGGAGTTAAAAGCTAAGAAGAACAAAAGGTTTATTCTAGAATATAAAGTTTAAGTTGGTAAAATTTAATTTGCTATGTGTCTATTTACTTGCTTTTACAGAATCATTGACATTTTTCCTCCACATTTTGTCATTGGTGTTTGCTTTTTTCTATACACAAAATTTCTAGTTTGGTAGGGAAAGGAATAAAAAGTTGATTTTTATACTCCCATCTGTAGACTGGTGGCTATCAGTCATTCCCAGACTTAAACTTAGTTCACCTGCCAGTTAGGATGTAGCCTTGCCAGGGAGAGTGTGCTGCCCCCCACCCTCTAAAGTCTGTGTAATGATTGGTGCCAGGCAAGAAGTGGAGTACTAGCTTATATCTGAACCAGCTGCTTCTGTGTGAAAAACAGCAGTTTGAAGAATTTACCTATTCTGAAGAGTAACTGTCATCAGATACATAGTTAAAATCTAGAATTCAAACTCTAGTCACTCAGGGAGACACATCAGGGATAGTATCCCAGCCTTAATCCTTGTAAAAGTAAAACTGATAGCCAATAAGGAAATTCAAGTGAATATGTACTTGGTGCTTAATGCTAATAGCATTTATTAAGTGCTTACCATTTATTAAGTGCTTAGTTAGACTCAAATACTATTCAAAGTGCTCATTAGGTGTTAGTTAATCTCACAGTTCACTTTACTTTAGGTGTGGACACTAAGATGCAGGAACTTTTTGTAGTTGAACCACAGTTCAAGCACTTGGTTACTGATCCCAGAGTGCTGTGGGAGGGGGGCTTTTCTTTTAAGTTTTAATGTTTTCTCTCCCCCTTCCATCAACTCCCCTCCCCCCAATCTCCTACCCTATGTTTTGTATTAATTTTTTCCTCCCTTTTTAAGATTTTTGCCTTAAAAAATTCTTCGAATTTTAGGCCGGGCACGGTGGCTCGTGCTTGTAAGCTTCAGCCTATGAAGCAGCCGGGACTAGAGATCGCGGTTCGAATTCCGCCTGGGGCCCGTAGCGAGACCTAGTTCCCAAAAAAATAGCTGGGCATGGTGGTGTGCGCCTGTAATCCCAGCTACCTGGGAAGCTGAGGCTGGGAATTTCTTGAATCTGTGGTACCCCGGGCAACGAGAGCCTGTGGTTCCACGGGCAAAAATAGCAAGACCTCGTCTCAAAAAAAAAAAAAAAAAAAATTCTTTGAATTTTTTACTTTGCTTTTATTCCTTTTTAAAGGATTTTAGCATCCTGAGGAAAACACTCAAAATTTATCCTAAGTTTAGAAAATTTTGAAAAGACTTAAAAATATTTATACTTTATTGATCTATGTCTTAATATTTACTTTGAATTACATTGTAGGGAGGCTACTAAAGTGTTCTCTTCATTTATGATACATTTTAGATCACCCCTATTTATTTCCTGGATATTTGTCAGGAGATGGTGTAGAGGTTTGGTAAGTAATAGTTTGATTTTATGCTTCAAGGGTTTCTAGTTCTCCATAAGAATGTCTGTATTCTTTATATTTGAGTTTTTATTCTGACTGGGTGATTCTGTTTGCAGTATGACTGGAAATTCTTATGCTAATGCTATTTTTGATTTTTTTCCCCCCACTAGCATGTGTGAGAGCACTCAGACTTGAAGAAGGACATAGGTAAAAAAAAGTATAATACAGAAAAACTTCTAACATTAGGATCATGAAATATTTTTTGTTTAGTTGCATAGTTATAGTCAATCTGGAAACTTACAAGACAGCCTTTTAATTGTCATGTAAGTTTTACCATGAAACAATTGAAGATAATTCAGTCTTTATATAAACATGGCATCAGTTCTCTTAATCTTTCAGGGTGGTCTCCTGTTAAGCTAGGTAAAACGACTTGATTTCTCTCTAGAGCTTTATGCAGAGGACTTGAAATATTTAATTATAAAGGGAGAAATTTGATTGTAAAGAGAAAAATAAATATTAATCTACAACATGTCAAAATCAGACTTTACAGCTGCTTTTGTCACAAGTATTTTCCCTAATGCCCATGGCATGTCTCTGATAGTTCTGATCCAGGTGTGCTCTGTAGGATCTTTTAAGCTCTATGACAAAGTCATAGAAGTCAAAGACTACCTTGAAAGTGACATACACCTTGATCTATTTCATAAAGTTGTTTTAAAATATTCATTTTAATATTCAAGCAAGATAGGTCATACATCAAAAGGAATTTAAGCTAATTTAGTGACATCAAGAATGATTATATATTATTTTTATATTTAAACAAGTGATTGAAGCTGGGTGCGGTGGTGTGCGCCTGTAATCCCAGCTACTTGGGAGGCTAAGGCTAGGAATTACTTGAGTCCATGGATTCAAAACTACCTTGGGCAACATAGCAAGACCTAGTCTCTTAAGAAAAGAAAAGTGATTAAAAACTAACTCTGTAAATTTTTTTAATTTGGAGTTATTGAAAGTTTGTTAGGAAGTATAGCAATCTAGGAAAAGTCATGGACAATACATATCAAGAATAGCACCTTTTTGTATCTAACATAAATCTATCATCGACTACATCATTGAAGAATTTACTTTAAAAATTTTGGCTAATAGAGGGAAGGAAATGCTTGCTTGGGAACAATCTGAAATTAAAAGGCATCTTTGAAATTCCTTTGTTAGTAGAAAATTGCTCTGGAATATAAAAGCCTTATGCAGTGAATTTTCAGGAATTAAGGAGAAAATGTAAATTAAATAATACCAATATGCTGTTGTCATTTGGAAAGGTGACACTCCAGGTTACATAACAGTGGCAAAGTTCAGCCTAGATTTTTTTTTTAACTTCCATGTTTTGAAAATGAAAATGACTTGATTAGTGGAGCTGTGTATGATGGCATTAAAGTGACTTTGAAAAAAAAAAATACTTTCATGTCAGAGGAAGAAAATACAATAATAAGTTGCTTAGAAACTGAAAAAGGCCGGGCATGGTGGTGTATGCCTTTAATTACAGCCTACAGAGCGAGGCCAGGACTAGGAATTGTTTGAGTCCGTGGGTTCGAGACTCACCCAGAGCAACATAGCAAGACCTAGTCCCAAAAGACAGCTGGGTGTGGTGGTGTGCGCCTGTAATCCCAGCTACCTGGAAAGCTGAGGCTTGGGATTGCTTGAGTTCATGGTACCCTGGACATCATGAGCCTGCGGTTCCCTGGGCAAAATAGTGAGACCTAGTCTCAAAAAACAAAAAAACAAAAAAAAACCCTGAAAGATGATAGGACTATTGGTTTTTTGTGTTTGGCTTCAAAGTTTATAGCCTTGACTTGTAAAAGTCCAGCATCTCTGTTCACCGTTCACACATACCTACCTTAGGAAAAGGTGAGTCCCCCCCTTCTCCAGAGTAGCCTCCATTCGTTTTACCCTGACAACCCTCTGGTGACCATGATTTCTAAAGTTTACTCTTGGAACCAAAGACGAGAGTTTGCCAATCATAGGGATTGTTTGTGGGTCCTTTTATTTGCTCTTTGGGCTGATGATTTTTATGAAAGGTAATTCTTTTTACTACAGATCTACCTCAAGTTTCAATGCTGATTTCACCCCCTCCCCAATTTCCCAGAGCTTATAGTTCAATGTCTTCAAAAGTAAAAGTGGGGAGGGAGTCTACAAATGATAGAAGAGAACTGTATGGGGAAAGTTTATCAAATTAAGAAAAATGAAGTGGTTGCAGAGACTGGAGTGTGGTGTTGGGGGTAAGCATTGAGGAGGTAGGAGTGGCTGTAAATATATAGTTGTGTGGTTTACTTAGAACTAACTTGAAATTAGTGTTTCATTCCTTAAGCATGCAGTCGGGGAAGAATGGCAAGCCAGCTTGGTGGCGCACATTTGACCCAGAGGCTCTGTATCCAGGCAGTGGAAGTGACTCTGTTCAGTCCAAGAGCAGCAGCATCTCCAAACGGAAAGCCTCTAAATCATGAGTCTGAACCCCTTCGTCACCATCAGCCAACAGAGGAGAAGGCCTCATGAAGGCTATTGGATAACTTTAGGTTGTCAGGAAAGAATATGTTGGGGAAAAAATTAAAACATATCTTCAAGATTTCCAGTGTTTTATTCTGATTAGCATTTCACAACGAGGGTTTTTCAGAGGTCCATTACATTGTTATCTAATGAGTTTTCCTGACCCGTGGCTGCAGACCCCTCCATTTTGTGACTATAGTTTGCACATGATTCTTTACTCTTCTAATCAGAACAGCCCCCAACTTGGGAAAGATTGCCTAATAAAAGTTGGTGGTCATTTTACCTGTGTCAACAAGGACTAACCAGCCCTTGCTATTGCTTTTGACTTCGTTCCTGAAAACCAAGTCAGAAGAACTGAGTGGAAGTGTTGGGACAAAACCAGCAGCTATACTCAAAATATGAGTCATGGGATGGTTTTTTTTTTTTTTTTTGGTTTTGTTTTGTTTCTTGAAACATGGATTATTGAGCCTGCCAGGGGCATTGATTATTGAGTCTAAATCATTGCTATTACTCATGCTTGAAATGAGTATTTTACAACCATACAACGGTTGAAAATGTAGCTGTATTCATTATAGGCCAAAGGAGTCTGACTTTCCACCAAACACTTGTGTATAACACTTGTATAACACTTGTGATTATATACTCCACTAGAGAAGAACACAGATATGAATAGCTCAGTGTAACTTAGAAATGAGAGGTACTGTACCCTTTATATGTGTAATGACTGATATCCTTGGAATTTACTTGAGTGATAAGAATACCTGCGAGAACTTGGTGCTAGGTCCTTTACTTTTTTTCATTCAGTGGTCAACTTCTTAAAAGCCAGACTTGAAGAGAAACAAAAGTTCTCCCACCCACAGGATTTTCTTCAAAATGTGTTGAAACAGGTATAATGGTTTCTCGCAGATTCTGTCCCCAGCCCCATTGAGTCTGTAGTGGCAATTGTCATGTCCGTGAAGCTGTGATTAGTGAGTTGTGATAATAGAGAATTTTTAAATCCAGACATGTTTGGTGATACAGAAGTTTGCACTGATCTTGAAGGGTACATTGGCTATGGAAATTCGTAATACAAGACAGAAGAATGATCATTTTAAAAACAGATCTTGAAACTTAAAAATTATTGTTGCCAGCTCCTGTCTCTCAGAATTCAAAGTCTAATCTGGCATCTCAACTTTGCAAGCCTTTTATTTTTGCCTGATTTTCAGATACTGGTTTAATGCTTTGCCACATGTTGACTAGTTCTAAAAAGAAACTTTGATGTATATTTTGTCTTCACTTTGAATTTTCCTTGAAATTATTTTTATTGGAATGACATTTACAACATTATGATTTAGGTGTATAGGCTTATAGGTGTATAGGCTTATGTCTGCAGATGTGTCTCACCCACCATCAAGGTGCTAGTCCTCTGCTTTAGTACATTGGACCTATTTCTTTTTAACTGGAAATTAAGAAGCTTTAAAAGTTTATTGTAAAACACTTAGTTTCTCAGTCTTTTTGTTAGTTTATCTTAAATGGTGATTTATTTTTTTATAACCACAGTCCCTAAACTCAGATTCAATCTCTCAGCTAGTCTTGCCAGTTCAACTCAAAATACATCTCAAATTTATCTGTAAATGGTGATCTTTTTAAAAGCAGTTTTACTTTATTTATAAAGTGAAGAATAGAGAATATGAATCCTTATTTTTCTTTGCTATTAGAACCTGGCATCAGCAGTTGTTGCTATGTTTGACCTTTCATTCATGCATTTTTCTGGAATAGAAGGCATAAATTTTGTTGGACAATATAAATATATTTACAGCCTTTCCTGTTTAGTGAAACTGTAATAACCATGGTGTGTTATAGTCAATATACCTGTGGAATTGTAATCCAGGAATGGAGTTTGTAGAAAGAGAAAAAGGTACTTTAGTCAAGCTTTGAATAACAAGACATTATTTTTAAAATAAGGTATTCAGCATGATGTGTTTATTATACTTTCAAACTTCATTATGTTTATCATTCATGAATTTGTATTCTAGTCTAGTCCCAAAAGGTAGTGCTGTATGCTAACGTTTGTTTTACCTTTCTAACTGCTAGATAGTCATTATTGCAAATCATTATTGCACGCTTTTAAAGGGTCTCCTGTACGGATTGCTGCACCAGTGATGGAATGAATACGGTGAGGAAGGATGTGTCATTTGGAATCCAGAACTATTCAGCCTGGATAACAGCCTGACAAATGGTCAGAAACAGTGTATCAGTGACTTTCTCTGCCATCCCCCAGAAGCAGGTTTTATCAGCATCAGAATTCCACTCTAGTTACTCATTTCCACATACAAAGTAGTAACTTTGTTCTGTCAGTTTTGGGTATACATGTCAGTGTGTGAGTATAGCAAACCTATTTAATGATTTCTAAGGGCAAAACACTGCCAACTACTTAAGTATCAAAAGTTTTGGTTTTTAGTGTATTATAAAGCATGAAGTCATTCTCTTGTTAATTACAGAAGTTACTCAATATTCTATGAAGTTAATTTCACTAACTACAGCTAAGCAATTGAGTAGAGTAAGCCTTTTTAAAGCTTCCACTGATACATAACAATCACCTTTTTTCTGATTTAAGTAGAATGTAAATAAGATACCCATTTCAAATTTGCCAGTATACTCAATCTTTTCAGATTTGTTTTCACACATTTGTACTGCATAAGAACCAAGGTGCTGTGCTCATACTAAATTGATCCACTTGTGTTCTGTCTTCATGAGACATCTTTTTTCACAACATTTATTAAAGAAACAAAATTTTAGGCTGTAACACTTTTGGCTTAAGAACTAAATTTCAGTAGGAAAGAAGTAA
The DNA here is from genome assembly GCA_004024945.1 of Uropsilus gracilis. Lineage (NCBI taxonomy): Eukaryota > Metazoa > Chordata > Mammalia > Eulipotyphla > Talpidae > Uropsilus > Uropsilus gracilis. The sequence continues at coordinate 35,197 of PVHY01006699.1, forward strand.
CAATTCCACATACTTTCAGGTATGACTCATCCCTGTTAAAGTGGGGAGTTCTCAGACCTACACCCTTATCACTTAATTCTGTATCCTTCCCTGTTTACTGTGTCTGGCCTTCAAGATTTCGTGACTGATGCTGAAATGGAAGCCAACCAATGCAGAAAGTTTTGGGGAAGATGAATCAGAAGAATGCAAGGGGAAGTAAAAATTTATTTCTAGCATTCCCAAACCTGCATTGTCGTGTCAACACAACAGAGGAAAAGAACTGAGTTCGTGGAAACTAGCTGCTAATGCTTACATCTGTATTTAATAGTTCTAGGAAATATGCTGGAAAGGTAAGTGAGATGTCTGTTTTAGAGATTTAGATATTTTAAAACCAATATTTCATATTCCTGAAGATGAACAGCTGCTTTTTCTGAACTTCAAAAAGTCTTGTCTCTGCCTGTGGTTCTCAGTGTTTTGGAGAAGGTGGGATTGTTAGACCCGACAAGGAACTAACTGCTAAAATTGTTTCATACTTACTACATACCTATGTAGTAGGTAGTATGGCAGACCCTAGAATACTACCAGATAGTTCATGTCCTAAAGGAGTGTATTTATATCAGCACAACACAGATGGAATTGTAGTTAGGGAATTGAGATTTAAAAAAATGAGATTGCATTTCCCCATCAACTTTCCACTGTAGCATATTACTCTGCATTTGAGAGATTCTGGACATGTGTGCATGCGCGAACACAGGTACCTTTGTTTTATTTTTTGAGACTGGGTCTTGGCTGTTTTTGCCCATGGAACCACAGGCTCCCATTGCCCGTGGTACCACAGACTCAAGCAGTCCCCAGCCTCAGCTTCCCAGGTAGCTGGGATTACAAGCATGCGCCACCAACGCCCACTTATTTTTTGGACCTAGGTCTTGCTGTGTTGCCCCGAGCAGGACTCGAACCGTGATCCCTAGCCCCAGTCGCTTCATAGGCTGAAGCTTACAGGCACCAGCCACCATGCCCGGCCACAGGTACCTTTGTGCCAGGTACTTTTTACAGGTACTTTGTCCCTCTAAGGGATGATTGGCTCAGTTCATTTTCTGAGGGAGTAAGAGAAGTTGGCTAACTTGACTAAGTATGTAACTGACCTCAAACCAGGTTTTGAACCCAGAAGGATTACAGAACTTTCCCTTATATTTGGGTGTGGTGCTTAAATGTGCAGTGCTGGTCATGAGCACCCTGAAGCATCTTGTTAATAAAATTTGCCTAGTTTGAGAAAAAGAAAGGTTCCAGTAGCATGGAAAGATTACAGCTATATAGTTAGAACAACGGAAAATTCCCTTCTGGCTCCAAGAATCCTTTAGACCTGCCACCCCCTTCCTGTGCCCCCAGTGCACACAATTTAAAGAGCTGGGCCAGAGAAGTAGGGCTCACTACCCTCTTCAGGACACTGTTCCTTCAGATCTGCCCCTCTTTGGAATGTGTAACTTTTCTTTAGCTGCTAAACTAAGTGAAAATACAAATCCTAAGACTTAATAAGATTCTTTTGAAAAGAGTACATGGCAGAAGGAAAGAAACCCTGCTCTGAGAACTCCAGGTAGGTAATTTGCTGCTTATTGTATATGTCATTTCCCAGAAAGCTCTGCATTTCTTCCCCCTGTTTTATAAACCTTTGTAAATGATTTGAACTTTAATAAAACTGTTTTTTGAGATGAGTGGTTCTTGGGTTTCATTTCCTACTTGAGTGTATATCGCCCTTGGTCACCTTATATGTTACTTCAATCCCCTTCAAAACTGGTCAGTAAAGAGAGAGTGTCTGCAAAATACCTAACCTTGAGGGTTAAAAGGCAGGTAGGTAAACAAATCTATGTGTCTTCAACACTAATCTACTTTCTGTCTCTTGGACTTACCTGTTCTAGACATTTTCATTTTCATCATGCCAAGAAAAACTCTGTACCCATTACCATTCACCCCTATTAATCATTGCTCCCAACATGAATCTATTTTCTTTTGAATTAGCCGTTCCTGCCATTTCATATAAATGGAATCATCTGTTAACCTGGACCTTCATAACTGCTTTTACAAACTACTATGTTTTCAGTGTACATAATTTTCTAATGTCATTCCTTTTATGTAAAATGTTATGTTGTACTGACAGCACATCTGTTCATCAGTGCACATTTGGGTGGTTTAGGACACGAGTGAAAGGTTTGTGTGGGCATATGTCTTCGTTTCTGTTAGGGATTTATCTTGGATTGAAGCCTTTGTGGTAAGAACAGCATGAGATAGCTTTTCTTTTAACGCTGTTAAGCACGCAGTGCAGTACTGTGCAAACAGTACAATCTTGTGTAGTAGATACTGAGCACATCTGTCAATTTTAGCATTTTGAGGGACTAAGTTCACCAAAGTGATTGTGCCATTCAAAAGCAAAAGCCTGGGAGTTCTGGTATACTCCCAGGTGATGCTGATAGCAGACTAGATTACACTTGGGTGGTAAACAACCAGGGGTTCAATTCTTAACAGTTAAGTTTGCAGTGTCTAACCAGCAGCTCAGAAGATTTTTGGACCTGTGCAGTGCTTCTAACATCTGTCTTACTGTATTTGGGTGTCTTCAGCTGCCCTTCTAACCACTTCTGTAGCTTGACAATGTCTGCTATCTGAAGGGAAGAGGATGTTCATCTTGCATTGAAAGGCAATCTAAAGAATGCCTTTGTAATTGGCAGTATTAATAAAGGTTTGTGTGTTCACATTTCTGGATTCCTCTTTAGTAGTCAGCAGTAGCACATAAGGGAAGTAGATTAATGAATGACTAGAATGAAAGGATGTATACATTCCCCTTTTCAGTTCCACCATTTTGATTCTGTGGTGCCTTCGGAGAATAAGGGGCATTGTGGGGGGGTCTTAAACATAAATGATGGGATAATGAACATTAGACCATAGGCAGATTCAAGAAAGACGTTGGAGACTGGGATTCCTGAGCTTAACCCCTTTACTGAGCTAAAATTGACATTGCAGAAGATTAAAATTCTGTGCTTTGGTTAACATCTTAAGACCAGTTTGGTAAAAGGTTACGGATAATGTTAGAAAATGAGAGAAATACTGCTCTGGCAATTCAGGTGAGTAGATGTTAACTTCTGTAAAGTAGGATGGTGATACTAAGTAACCCAAGGTTTTAGGATACAAGAAGGGTACAATTAAGGGGATGTGCTAGAAGGAGCCAAAATCAGTGGTGGCATAATACACATCCTTCACTGAACAGCTTTGTGCCCAGATGCTGTGCTAACAACATTTGACCCTTGATCTTGTAGTTAGAAATCCAGTAAGAGAGATCTTGAGTGTAATACAGTGTGGTCTATGTGGGAAAATACACAGTCTGTTAAAAAATGCAGGATTGTCTTAGGGAGATGTCAATCTCTCGACTGGCCACAGGTTTAGCTTGACTCTACCTGAAGTGAAGAGTAACAAATATGGATTAAAGATAAATGGGGATATTACTTCTTCTTTGACAGAAGTGTTCTAAAAATCTAACCATGGCTGGTGGCAAAAAGAACAGTAATCTGAATGTGGGGTTCTTTTCCTTCTGTGTGTGTTGTGTGTTTCGCCTAAGAAGTGGTACAGGGCACTTGGTCTGGTCCTTGGTTTTAAAAATAATGAATTCTCTAATAGGCTTCAGGACCTAACTGCACTCTAGCTGAAAATGTGTTAACTACTCTGCAAAAATGGACATAGGGCATAGTCTTCAGAATAACTTTCTAGGACATTTTCACCTGCTTTTTGACTTCACAAGCAACTAATTGCTTTCCCCATTTTAGATAAAACTGCAAGATAAAGTTTCCATCAGTTGTACTGAACAAGTTTTGCATGTTCTAGGAATTCTCTGTTCTATTGCTACATAACAAATTATTTCCAAAACATTTATTATACATTTTTTTTTTTTGAGACTAGGTCTTGCTATTTTTGCCTGTGGAACCGCAGGCTCTCTTTGCCCAGGGTACCACAGACTCAAGCAATCCCCAGCCTCAGCTTCCCAGGTAGCTGGGATGACAGGCGCGCGCCACCACGCCCAGCTATTTTTTTGGAACTAGGTCTCGCTACGGGCCCCAGGCGGGACTCGAACCGCAATCCCTAGCCCCGGCCGCTTCATAGGCTGAAGCTTACAAGCACGAGCCACCATGCCCGGCCTCATTTATTATACATTTAAGGGTTTCTTGTGGGGGTGGCTATAGACATCTAAACAGACTGAAAGTTTATAAGCTAATGGACCAGTGGAAGGTTGAGATACTGTAAAGGTTGTACCATGTTTACAACATTTTCGTTACCAGTGTAAATTATTTTTGTGGCCACTGAAGACCTGAGACAGAGGTGAGTTCATATTGATTACATTCATAGAGTCTTCCTCAGTATGAGTTCTTACATGCCAGTGAAGACAAATCACTGGAAGATTTTCCAAAATTAATATATTCATAGATTTCACATCAAGGAGGTTCTTCATATACTTCCTAATGTAAGTTATTAAAGGAATTCCCTCATTCTTTATATTTACAAATTTCTTTGCAATGTGAGTTCTCACAGGATGTGGAAAATCGAAGACAAAAATATTATTGAATGACAGTAAGTTTTTCCAAAATTTAGAAATTCAAGACTTTCCCGGTCATTACATTCAGAGTACTTCACCATCATTTGCTCAGTTCATTAACATACTATAGAATTTCCCACATTCCTCACACACATCTTGTACAGAGTTTAACGGACTCAAATTCATGAGTGACTTATCTGAGTGATCTGTTTCAGGGTCGCTCAGGAGTTTGCAGTCATTTGAAGGCTACACTGGAGTTGTAGAATTTGCTTCCTATGTAGCTTTCTATGCCTGCCAGTGACTGCTGGTTGTTAGGAAACCTCAGTTTCTATGTGGTGGACCTTGCTCATTGAACATCACATGCTGCTAGTTTATCCCCACCCAAAGAGTGAGTAACAGCATGTACATCATTTCCAATGTCCTGTTCACACAGGTCAACTGCATGTAGTGTGGGAAGGAACTACAGTGTGAGAATCCCAAGAGGTGAGAATCCTTAGGGGGCCATCTTGAACCTGATTGCCACAAGTTGGAATGAGTTTCAGATTTTTTGCTAACCTATTAAACCTAGCTCATAAAGCTGATCCTTGACCTGAGCCTAGAAATGCCAGTTTATGATTCCTGGTACATTTTAGTACTCTACAGTGATTTCTCCAAAAACTGTTTTGACCTAAATAAATTGTGATGCGTAGACCATTTTTGAATGACAAGACACTAGGGTTGGCAAGCATTTTCCTAATCAGCACAGTAGCTAACTCATGTGAGTTTTAAATGTATCTGATGTACTCCATAAATACGTGGTCAACTAAACTATCTGACATGAAGAGTGAAAATTCACTTCCTCTTTGGGGCTTATTTGATAGAGTAAAAGCAATAAATAAGGGTTGATTTGGAGGCAAAGGAAAGAAATATCAGACTTCTAGGTTTCTAGTTAGATTTTCTGGTAGGTGGTAACTTTACTGAGAGAAGGAATGCAGATTTAGACCTATATTCAAGAAATGACAGGAATTTCAACACCATTAGTCTGGTGTGTCTGGTTGCAGAGACCTGACTTTTCGAAAGCTGTCTTGTCATATAGTCTGAAGCTCAGATTAAGGATGTAAATTAATCTCCAGGGAAATCAAGGAAATAAGGATCAACCCTAGACCAAAGGAGAGAGGATTTTCAGGAGGAAAGTTGCCAATAGTACCAAATACAGTAAAATGTAAGAAAAGCGATAGTGATGTGTACACAGAAATTGGCAATATGATGTCAGAGAAGCAGTCAAGGAATAAGTGGAAGCTAAGTGGATAGTAAAGATTAATTTTAAACTTTTTTTAAAAAAGGGAGAGGAAGTGAAAATAGACACATTAAAAATGTGAGTATGGAGTAATGACTGCTAAATCAAGATCCCGGAGAAGAGAGAACTTTGAACAAAAAAGACATATTCTAAGACTATAGGTAAGAATATATAAGCTTGCAAAGTGAAAGATTTGAGTATCTTAAAGCTTGTTTGCTTCAAATAACGGAATAGGTTTCATTTTGCCTTAAAAGCCCACGATAAGAATTATGATATTTGATTGTTGATACATCAGGTATCAGGAATCCCTATGATAGTTCAACAGACTAAAATTCGTATCTTTACATTCATCAGAGCTTTGGTGAAGCCTCAGGTATTATTCTAGCCTCCTGAACCTCAGTGTTATGTCTAAAAACTGCAGTTGGTGATCTTTGAGGGTCCTATTAGGTCCATGTTACTGTCGTATTTTTCAGTGAATATGCCACAAGTAGTCATGTTTATTAAACCCCATCCTGTGGTCAACTCTACCTGGTTCTATATATAAGTGAAAACTAAGCCTTGGCACTGGTCCCCTTCTGCCCTGTTTGAACCATATCTGCAACCCCTCTGGAGATGTAGAGTGGATTGCGTGACTCAATAAAGAGTGGCAAAAGACTGAAAAAAAGGGGAGGGGGAGCAAAAGACTTGAATAGTGAATCACCACACCATAAAAGATGCTAACCCAGTAATCACTAAATAGTAAAAAGTGCTTAACCTCTAATGGTCTAAACTCATCAATCAAATGATACAGAGTAACAGACTAGATCCCAAAACAGAACCCAACATTCTGCTGCCTCCAGAAAACACTTCTGAACCTCAAAGATAAGCACAGACTGAAAGGTTGGAATAGTCCTTCAAGCAAATGGCCCCCCAAAAAAGGCAGGGGTAGCCATTCTTAAAATAGATAAAGCAGACTTCAAAATAAAAGTGACAAAGGACAAGGAAAGTCACTATATAATGATGAAGAGGTTACTCCACCAGAAGGACATGACAGTTATTAACATTCAACAAATGAGGGAGCACCAGAATTCATAAGTGTTGTTACTAGAGGAACTGAAAGCAAATATTGGTGAAAATACCTATGTGGTAGGAGACTTTAATACTGAACTCTCACCAAAGGAAAGATCAACAAAACTACACAGGGACACTAATGCCTTAAAGGGAGATCTAGACCAAATGGTTCTAATAGATATTTATAGGACACTGCACCCCCAAGGAAAATAATACACTTCTCAAAAGATCAGTTTCCAAAATTGACCATATATTAGGCCATAAGGCAAACGTGAATAAATAGACAAAAATTCAAATAGTACCAGCTTTTTCTCTGACCATAAAGGTACACTGCCGGAAATCTACAATGAAAAGAAGGAAAAGATGGAGACTGAATAACAGGCTACTGGAAGACAACTGGGTAATTGAGGAAATCAAAGCTTACCTGGAAACATGATAAAGATGACAAAGCATTCCAAAATGTATGGGACTCAGCAAAAACAGTATTAAGAGGAAGGTTCATAGCAATACATACTCATATCAAAAAGCAAGAAACAAACCAAAGAAATAGCCTAATCTCCTAACCTGAGGAACTAGAAAAGGAACAACCCAAAACCGAACAGAAGACAAGAAATAATAAAAATAAAAGATAAACAAAATAGAAACCAAAAAGATTGTCAAGAAGATAAACCAAAAGCTGGTTCTTTGAAAAAATAAAATTGATAACCCCCTAGCAAGGCTCACAAAGAAAAAACACTCAAACAGGATTGTAAACGAAAAAGGAGAAATTATAACTGATACAGCAGAGAAACAAAAGAAACTACTATAAGCACATAGATGCAAACAAATACACCAATCTGAATGGGATGGATAAATTCTTAGAACGATAACAGCCACCTAAAACTGAATGAAGAAGAATTAGAGAACCTAAACAGGCCAATCACTAGCAGTGAAATTGAAGCAGTCATTAAAACTCTTCCTAAAAACAAGAGCCCAGGACCAGATGGTTTCATAAATGAATTCTACCAAACATTCAAAGATGAAATAACACCTGTGCTAAAACTTCCCAAAAAATTGAGAAAGTGGGAAAACTGCCAAATACATTCTACGAAGCAAACATTACACTAATGCCAAAACCAAATAAAACTAGCACAAAGAAAGAAAGCTATAGGCTAATTTCCCTAAAGAGCACAGACACAAAAATCCTAAATCCTGGCAAATTGAATTCAGTAATGTATTAAAAGGATTATTCATCAGAACCAAGTGGTTTCATCCCAGGAGCACAGGGATGGTTCAACATCTGAAAATCAATATAATCCATCACATCAACAAGGAGAAAACCAAAAACTGTACGATCATATCGAAAGATGCAGGAAAAGCATTCAACAAAGTTCATCATTCATGATGAAAGTCCCTGAAAAAATTGGAATAAAAGGAATATACCTCAACATAATAAAAACCATCTATTACAAACCCACAGCAAACATCATTCTTAATAGGGAAAAACTAAAATTTTAATTAAGATCTGGAACCAGGCGATGATGCCCTCTCTAATAGTACTGGAGGTCCTAGCTAGGGCAATAAGACAAGAGAAAGGCATAAAAGGAATACAAATAGGGAAAGAAGTGAAACTATCATTATATGCAGATGATATGATACTTTATGTAGAGAACACAAGAAAAAATATGCAGAAAAACTACTTGAAATAATAAACCAGTAAGGTAGCTGGCTACAAAATCAACACACAAAAGTCAGTAGTCTTCTTATATGCAGAAAAATCAGAAGACATTTTTTTTAAAACCACTCCATTCACCATTACACCAGTGAAAACTACCTGGGATAAACTTAACAAAAGACATGAAAGGCCTACATAAAGAAAACTATAAAACATTAAAAGAAATAGAAGACTTAAAGAAATGGAAAGACATGCCTTGCTCATGGATTGTAAGAATTAGCATCATTAAAGTGGCCATATTGCCAAAAGCAATCTACGGATTCAATGAGATCCCAATAAAAACTCCAGTGTCATTCTTTAAAAAGATAGAACAAAAATTACTGAAATACATATAGAATAATAAAAGATTGTGGATAACCAAAGCACTGCTGACCAAAAAAAGAGAGAGGAGGTATTTCACTTTCAAATTATATTACAAAGCCACAGTAATTGAAACAGCATGGTACTGGAATAAAAACACAGAGACCAACGGAACGGAACTGAATGTCCAGAAATAAAGCCACACATGTATGATCAACTAATTTTTGACAAAGGGGTTAAAACATACAATTGAACAAGGACAGTCTCTTCAATAAGTGGTGCTGGGAAAACTGGATTGCTGTATGCAAAAAAAAAAAAAAAAAAGAATCTAGACCATTCCCTCACACCATGTACAAAAAACAACTCAAATGGATAAAAGACTTGGATGTAAGACCTGAAACCATAAAGTACATAGAAGAAAGTATGTGCAAAACATTCCAAGATACACACTTCAGAAACCTCTTTCAGGACACATCTACAGATGCTGAAAAAAAGAAAAACAGCTGGGACTACATCAAACTCAAAAGCTTCTGCTCACAAAAAGAGACAATAAAACAAAAATCCAACCAAACAGGAAAAATATTTTCATCCTACACATAAGTGGTAAGGCCTGATAACAAAGATCTACAAAGAACTCACACAACAAAAATAAGACAAAAAGCCCTGTCAAAAAAATGGAGAGATATAAAAAGACATTTCTCCAAAGAGAAAATACAAATGACCAATAGGTATATGAAAAAATGCTCAACATCACTAATAATCAGGGAAACTGCAAATCAAAACCACACTGAAATACTGTTACACCAGTAAGAATGGCCCATATGAAAAAACAAAACAAAACAAAACAAAAATGGGCAACAGCAAGTGCTGGCACAGTTATGGAGAGAGAAATATTTTTACACTGCTGGTGGCAATGACAACTGGTCTAGCTACTATGGAAACTACAAGGAATCATGCCAGCAGAAATAAACCAGAAAGAAAAAGAAATACTGGACGGTTTCACTTATATGAGGAACAAAGGGAAAACAGACAAAAATTTAAAACTAATTTTTAGCAAAATTGAAGCATAGAGCATGGGGCGGGGAATTGGAGGTTTAAGGGGGACAAAAGACTAAGATGATGGCTCACGGGTGATAAGGTGGTGGGAGAACCCTGGGATAGATAATGATGTAAAAAAAAACAATATAACTTAAAAAAAAAAAGCTTACCTTTTTTTCCTTTTGAGACTAGGTCTCACTATGTTGCCTGGGAAACCATAGACTCACGTTGCCCAGGGTACCACGGACTCAAGCGATCCTCAGCCTCAGCTTCCCAGGTAGCTGGGATTACAGGTGCATGCCTTGTATTGTTTTTTAATAATGTATTTTTTTTTATTGAATAAGTTTTGTTTACATTTGCCTTTTGGGTGTTCCCCCTCCCAACCTCTTGGTCTCTCCATCTCTTCTTTCACTGCCATTTATTGTTTAATTTTCAGTCCCTTTGGTTCTTCCTCTTCTTTCCTGTAGCAATGTCCCTTTGTCCGGTGTGGACGTGGTTTTCTGGGACACAGTGGCCTGTGTTTAGGTTTCCAAGTGTCTTTTTGCTGCTGGCCACCAGTTCACACAGGATTGTGTCTTTCAGTGCCTCCTTTCTGGTCAGCTGCTCCGGCTCATCTTCTGTCATATTTTGCTCCTTCTTTGTTTTGTAGTTCTGGTTGCTGGCGCTGGGAGCGTTTCTCCCGGCCAAAGTTTGTGCACCCATATTTTTGGATCAAGATAGGCCCTGGCAGATGGTTGGTCCGTTTCGTCTTGGGGCCACTGCCTGTCTGTCTCTGTGGCTTTCCTCACCCCCTAAAGTGAGAGGGTCTTTTGATCATGCTGAAAGCATCTCTGAATGGGAAATTCCATCCCCATCGTTGTAGATCACAGTGCTTGTATTTCTGAGGTAGTTCGTCTCTATAATCAGTCTTATAGTCCTGTGTCCCATGGAGCTGACATGTTCGTTGTTCTGGATTATGTCTTTGTTTCTCACCTCTGTATTCGTGTGCAACTGCTATTGAATCACTGATTTAGTTGCTTCTGGTGAGGGTTAACTGGATTTGGAGAAGAACAGAGGGAATGACCCCTACCACCCACTACCACCAGCCAGTCCCCCAACCCCCCACCCCCGCCAGTGCGCATCCGGCGGCCGGGGGGTGGTCATAGTGCCTGGCAGCATGGCTGAACTGAGCATGTGGGCAGGGCTACCCCTGCCTTCCCCGGCCACCTCATGGTACAGTGACCAGGGGGCACTCCCAGCCGCTCCCTGCTGCCCTGGCAGGCAGTAGGGACCCCCCCACCTTGCACTCCTTGAACCCCGAAAGGAGCACAGCAGGCTTGATGGCTGGGGGTTCAGTGCCTGGCAGCCTGGCTGAACCGACGCCCAGCTGTTTTCTGAGACTAGGTCTCACTATGTTGCCCAGACGGGTCTCAAACCTATGGACTCAAGTGATTCCTAGTCTCGGCCTCCCTTCTTAGGCTGGGATTAAAGGCACGTGCCACCACACCTGGCCCTAAACGGCCCTAAAAGTGCTTAACATTAGTAATCAGGGAAAGTTCTGTATCAAAACCACAATGAGATGCAAGTGCTAAATGGCGGTGATGGGCAATAAAGTCTGTCATGGCATGAGCTGGTGAGGACATGGGGCAATGGGAACTCACTGCTAGTGGCAGAATAAAGTAGAACCACCTTCTAAAGGTTGTCTGCCCAGTAACTCTGAAGAGATACACAGTATACTGCTTCTTAAATTTATACCCTAGTGAAATGTCGCCCTAGAGTCAGGACACACACACAAGGATGTTACGGAAGAGATACAGAAGACTTAACAGGTTTCTGTTTCCGGAGCTGTGGTGATCCTGTGGGCATTGCTTTGCAGTTGCTCACTAATCTCTGGCGTGCTTGTCTGTATTGGTGTTACATTTCAGTCAAAACTTTAAGAAAAACACAAATCTTAGAGACTTTGGAGTCAGAGCTATAGCTAAGCTTACCCACTTTGTGATTTTGAGCAAAATGATGAATCTTGTGGTACTGAGAGGATTACTGAGGTAACCTAGCAGTGCCTAAAGGTACTAAGACCTTTCTTTGTCTAGCTCTTCAAAGAAATGATTTAATTCTATTCTTAGAACAGCCCAATGAGAGTGGTGCTATTTTTTTTGTTCTGTCTTTTTTATTATTATTATTTTTTCATTTTCACACAATGTTGATCAATTTGTATAGTTATTATTCTCTTTATGGCCCTCCCTACATCACCTCCCCCTCTTCCTCCCTCTCCCCTCCAGTTACTCCAACTTCCCTCTCGCTGTAAGTCATTGGTTGATGCTTGGCTCACTGGTCTCTTTTCCCTGGAACAGTATCTTCTCTTCCTGCGTGAGAACCTGTGCTCCTGGAGCACAGCCATCTGGGCTGCTGGGATCTCCAGGTTTTCTGTCAAGCCTCGCATGTCAGGGACCACTCACAGGGCAGGTGTGTGCTGTGGTTCCCCAGGCTCCGTTGCTGTGGCCCTTCCTATGGTGGAGGCGACAGTCCTGTGGACGGTCTCCTGGCTGGGGTCTGTCCCTTGGTACTACTTCTGTCCCATATAGTTCTGGTCTCCTGGACTGGGAACCCAACTCCCAGTCACTGGCAATGGGTAAGTTCCCCAGTGGGGACAGACTCCAGCAGGTGGTGGTTCAGTTTCTCTCCTTTCTGTGGTTTACAGTTCTGCCGTGGGTCTGCAGCCATACCTCTGAGGCTTTCCTCCCCTGTTGTTGGAGCTTTGCTCCCTCTGGACCAGGAACTTGGCTCCCCAGCCCTGGAGACATTGTAGGTGGAGTTCTGTGACAGGTCACTAGAATGGTTCAGCCTGTCTCTTGCTTTTCCAACCATGCAGTCTTCTAGTCCTACCCAGGTGTTGAGTCACCCAGTGCCACCATTTGCTCTTCTCCTTTCCTGGATATCCCCACTGGATTGACGGTTTTCTCCTTATTAGTGCAGGTCTGACTGAGGTGGAAATAAACTGGAGGGGGACACCCCTGAGCTTGTGCCCTGGCAGAGGCTGCCCAGTCCCTTCTCTCCCACAAAAGAGGAAGGCTGGGTCCTCTAGCCTGAGATCCCTGCAGTCCCCTCCCCTGGAAACTTGGACTCTCCCTCCCCTCACACCTGTGGTATTTGTTCTGTCATTTGCAAGGAAATCAAGGCCCAAGGAAGCTGCGTAGTGGTACAGGCCTAGTCACTGTAAGGCCAACTCACCAAGTTTACGTCAACTAAAATTTGTAAAAATTATCATTGAACTCAACAGTTTAACGCCTTGGCCGATTTTACTTGATTAGCTTTCAACTTGCCTTTAACCAGCCCTTCAGAGCATGTACCCTCTGTTCCTGCCCTAACTCCCTGCACTTATACCCACCGCTCTCCCTCCTAGGGAGCTGAGGTAGAGCGAATCTGCTGAGGAAGGAAGGGCAGAGTCAACCTGGGCCTGTCACTGGGCCTGGAGGTAAGCATCACAGGGGAAGCAAGATAAAGACCTAGCAACAACTCTCTGAAGTAGATGGGCCACTGACCTCTGGGTAAAGCAACCTCAAAGGCACTGAGTGATTTCCCAGAGTCACCCAGGACACTGATAGCACATAGTCCCACCCAGGCCTTTTCACTCACCGAGTCACTCCTCCTGGGGGTCGTCCTGTTTTAGTAAAACTGTGAGAACAAAGAATCTTCCAGGCCCTAAGAAAGGAACCATATGAAGGCACGAGAGCCCATGAATAACCAGATGCCTTCACTTACCTCAGACACATGCAGGTGTGAGTGGAAGGCAGTTTAGTCTGGGTCTCCCCGGACCCCTTCCAACTTTATTGACACACAGTGTTGTGTAAGTTTAAGGTGGACAGATGTTTAAGGTGGACAACTGTTTATTGGCTCTTCTGCAAAATGGTCCCCACCATATCATTAGCCGACACCTTCACGGCACATAATTACTATCTCATGAACCTTTTGATAATAAATCCCTGTGAGAACTTCTGTTCAAAACTAATATCAGGAATAGGGAGGATGAAAAGTAGAAGAATGGTGACAGATTCTGGCTCCTCATCCTGTTCTCTTTCTCATACTCCATATGAGTTTTTTGAATAATAAAATCAATGGAGAGACAAAGTACTAATAGATTTTCCCCACCAAGGAAAACACTAGCAGACAGATCGTTAGACAGTTCCTCCTTCTGGTCACTAGGTGGCGCTGCTCCACAGGGTATTTCCCAGGCGGCCTTCTAGACGGGAGCTACATCAGTGTGCTGAAGAAACTGCCCCTGGGAACCAGCATTACAGGAAGGTGAAACCAGCAGTTGAGGTGACCCGTCACAGATTTCTACCCACATTGTCTCTGGCACCAGGGAGTCAAATCCTGGACCTACAGCAACATGCAGCATCAAAGAGGCTCCATCCTTTACCAATCAATGGGGGAAGAAAGCCACCATGAGTGAGTGGCTGTGCCCCATGACAGAACTGGAACAAGAGGAGAGAAGCTCAACAGACTACCTGAGGAAGTCTGCCCCAGCAGCGAATGCCTCACCGCCATCAGCTGGAGTTGGATTTCCAAACCCAGATATCAGAACTCTATGGCACAGAACCAGCAACAAGTGACAAGACTCCAGAAAGGATCCTGGAGAAGTGCACCGGACAAGTTCCCAATGTGCTCAGCCTGACTGTCTGACTCAGTTGCTCCTGGAGACCTGAGCAGCCTTATCTGTTTCTGTCCTGCAGTGCGCATTCAAATCCAGGGAAAAAGGACATAGTTCTAGGAATAAAAAAAAAGACCAGCAGACCACATGTAGACCAATAGCTTCCAGCAAGAGCTGGAATGACCAGAGGGGGGAAGTGGGGGAGGGGTGTGGGGTGGGGAATAAGGGGTACAATACAACCATGCGAACATGACCAATATTGTATGATAATTACAAAATAAAACAAACTACTTAAAAAAAAAAAAACTGCCCCTGGCCCACCCTGGCCCGCAGGAAATGTTATTCTTCAGATTTCAAAGATTTTACCCCTAGGTTATATTTTGCCTTGATGCCCACTATTTTGGGCTCTGCGTGTACAAGTGTCAGCACCAGCCTCTAAGTTTCCCGACTGTATATTCCCCTAGACTGGAGTGTTTGGCTCTGGCATTCAGAACTTGTCAGCATTGGCTTCTGTTTGGGATAGGGGCTTCCTGGACAAAAGATGGGTTTTTTTGCCCCCCTTTAATTCTACTCTCCCCTTGGCAGAGCTTTATTTCATCAGGTGACACTGATTTTTTTTCTTACATTATTCCTTTGGGTTCCTTTTGCTATCAAGATATATGTCAGTAATTCTGGTTCATTTCAGCACCTACCATAATCAGCTTTTCAGGAAGGAGCTGAGACAAAGAGAGTAACTTAGAGTGGACAGTGTGGATGGAGTCTCTTCTGTCTCTTATTCCCCTTTCTTTTCATTGTTATTCCTCCTTTTCTTTCCACCTTTTAACTCCGTGCTTATCTTCCTTTCTGTCTTCCTGTTCTCTTAAAATGTGATTTGCCTTGAAGTTTATTCCAACATTTTTTTTTTTGAGACTAGGTCTTGCTATGTTGTCCGGGGTAGTCCCAATCCCATGGACTCAAGCGATCCCCAGCCTCAGCTTCCCAGGTGGCTGGGATTCCAGGCGCCTGCCACGGACCCGGCTGCTTTTTCGAGACCAGGTCTTGCTATGTTGCCCAGGGTAGTCTCGAACCCACAAAGTGATCCCTGGCTTCAGTTGCTCCTGGAGACCCGAGCAACCTCATCTGTCGCTGTCCAGGGGTAGTCTCGAACCTTCAAGTGATCCCTGGTCTCTTGCCTCCCAGTGCTTGGATTACAGGCATGCACCACCACACCCAGCTCCAACATTTTATCATACAAATTTTGAGTTTATGGAAAAGTTAAGGAAATTTATAGTGACTACCCCATACCCAGTGCCTAGAGGCTGCAATTATTTCCCTCAACTTGCTCATCTGCCCAGTCCTCCCTCAGTGTGTCTGAGTTCTGTGATTCATTTCAAACACATCCGCACACAACTTCCCAAACAATTCAGCAGGTGACAGGCCTTCCTATTTATCTGTCGGCGGAAATCAGTGTGTGAGATCTTTTCTTTGAAAACTACCATGCACTTTTTTTTAGGCAGCGTTGGTGGTGCGCAACACTGTGCTTGACTGAGTGGTATAGGGTCACCTTCTTCAGGGGCTGTGGCCACACCGCATTCACCACAAGATACCGTCATCACCATATGCTTATGGTGAAGTACAGAGGAAGTTTCTGTCACCCGATGGAGTTTAGGGTTGAAATAACTTGTCTTGTTGCTGCCAAGCGTCCTAGTGTTGTTGGCAATATAAAACCTTTCTTGGCTTGTCTCCTCTTGGTGGCCCAGCTGGAATGGTCAAGGGCTGGTTAGTCACTCAGTGGTGACCGTGGTTAGGTCATTGGCTTTGACTGGACAGAGTCTGAGTAGCCATCCCCACCCTCTGCACTTTATGACATGACTTCTTCCACCTGCTGTGGGTTTTCTGGAAGAAGCTCTTTCCTTCCCACATGGATTAGGGAACAATGTCAGTTTCCAGAGCAGAGTGTGTTGCTATGGGAACATAAAGTTATTTGGAGTTGCAAAATGATCGCGAGTAATCAGTGACACAACCCGAGACACTCCATAATTGCCCCTGGAGAATAATAGGGTAAAATGTTTTATTCTTAGATGAGGGAACTTCTGTGCTTTTGTCCTCTGGGGAGTTTCTGGGAGACAGTGATGAGTGCTCAAGTGAGAAAGCGGGGGAGCTGGGAGAAGGTGGCTCTGGTGGCTAAGAGACTCCTGCCACATGTCCCTGAGGCAAGTCATTTGCTCTTTCTGAACAGTAGCTTCCCTTCTGGAAAATGGGGCATCAGTATAGAGCTGAAGCAGACCTTGTAGATAATCTGAAGTTGTGTGGCTCTCTAAAACAGACCAAACCTGCCCCTTTTCTTGAGGAAAACCCCACCAGTGAGAAACCAGCAGCCAGGGGAAAACTGTCATCACGATGCTGGCCTGCCTGCATCTTCCCTCTGTAAACTCACTTTCATACAACACTCTTCCACACCGCTTGCCAGTTTCATCTACGTGCAGCCCTCGGGAGAACCAGTGGTTGGCGCCACTACAGTCAGTGTAATTATCAACCGGCCTCCCCTACAATGTGATTTGAGAAGACAATGCATTTTTTTTTTAAGAGACTAGGTCTCGCTATGTTGCCCGGGGTTGTCTTGAGCCCGCGGACTCAAGTGATTCCTAGCCTCTGCCTCCCAGGTAGTTGGGATTACAAGCATGTACCACCACGCCTGGCTAGCCAATGCATTTTTTAAAAGATTTTTTTTTTGCTCCAAAATAGTAAAAACAAAGATATTTATAAACTTGAAGGAGGAGGAGATGAAATCAGAATGTCAGCAAGGATCAGGTCTGAGAATTGCAAGGCAAGTGTTTTTGAGATACGTGGAAATTGGGAGATTTTGAGCAGAAATGTGAGTTTTTTATTCCTCTGTGGCCACAGTGACTTTCTTGCTGCTTGAAAGTGGGCAGCTTCTACCTTCTGGCTCTCACAATGGCAATTCTTTCTGCCTGGATATTCTTTCCACAGGTGTCTGTTGTCTCATTTCTTCACCTCACAATGGGGTCTTTCCTGACTGGACTATTTAAAACAGCAGCCCTTGCTTTACTGGTTAATAGTGTCTATTGTCTGTCTCTGCTAGCATATAAGGTTCACAAGAGTAAGAGTCTTGGTTTCTTTAGGACACCAAACGAAATATACATGGCAGATGGAATTCTCCCATGTTTGCTGAATGACTTAGTGGGATGAATCTCAATTATATGAGAAACCAGCTAAATTTATTAATTTTTTCTCACCAATGATGAATAAGTGGTTATTGAAGATTTAGGATCTTAAATTATTTCAGAGGGATTTGGTTACATTTCTGGGACTTGTATTGTCGGAATATCTTTAGAAAATTTGGCAAATGAAAGATTTCTCTTTTTTTTTTTTTTTTTTTGAGACTAGGTCTCGCTATGTTGCATAGGGTAGTCCTGATCCCTCAGACTCAAGAGATCCCCAGTGTCAGCCTCCCAGGTAGCTGGGATTACAGGCACCCGTCACCGTGCCTGGCTGCTTTTTCAAGCAACAGGTCTCTGTATGTTGCCTGGGATAGTCTCGAACCCGCAAACTCAAGCAATCTCTGTTCTCTTACCTCCCAGCATTTGGATTATAGGCGTGTGCCACCGCACCTGGCTGCAAATACAAGATTTCTATTCCCTTATTATTATTATTATTTTAGTCTTTTTTTTTTTTTTTTGCCTGTGGAACCACAGGCTCACGTTGCCCGGATACCACAGACTCAAGCAATCCCCAGTCTCAGCTTCCCAAGTAGCTGGGAATACAGGCACACGCCACCATGCCCAGCTATTTTTTTGAGACTAGGTCTTGCTACATGCCCCTGGTGGGACTCAAACCGTGATCCCTGACCCCGGCCATGGCTTCCTAGGCTGCCACCTACAGGCATACGCCACCATACCCGGCCCTGTTCCCTTATTTTTGTTGTAATTTATTTTCATGTAGTTTTAGACTTAGGGAAATGTTGCAGGAGTATGAGGAACAACAACCTCTGTTCATCAATTGTTTATATTTTGCCCTGTTTGTGTGTTTCCAAAACCTGAGTGTCCATTCAGAGTCCCTATACCCATAAATATTTCATGTGATCTTTTAAGAGAAAATGTTTCTTGCATAACTGATAGGGGTGTAAAAATAGGGCAAGGAGCCTCACAAGCCAGCAAGTCAACAAAAATGAGAGAGAGAGAGAGAGAGAAGAACAGAGACTGGGGACAGAGAGAGCTTTTGGGGAGGAGAAAAGAGAATGGCAGGCTGGTAAAGAGTAGCTCGAGTGAGGCTGGGCAAAAGGCCCCTGGAAGAGTGAGCTGGAGGTGACAGAGAGCCATGGTATCTGGCAGAAGAGTGGCCAACATGGAGAGTATGGCATTGCAGCAAGGTGATATGAAAAGCTGGTACCTAGAGATGGCCAGCAATTTGGAAAGCTGATTTGTGGAAGAAGTCTGAAGAACCTTGGAGAAGTGGAGCAGCGTGAAACACTTGAGAGAAAAAAGAAAAGAGAAGACGCCAGAGAAAGTGCCTACCTCTGAGGTTTGGAGTGGCAAAGGGACACCATCTTGGACTGTGTCTTTGGGACCTTTGGGACTGAGAATGGTGACTGGGCTAAGATAACTGACAGTTGTGGCTTTAAGGACTTTTCGTTTTGCCTGTTGAACTCCCTTGTTAATAAATCCTTTGTTAAACTGCATTTTGAGTGGCAACTGCTACACGCGAATGATGGGGACCTGTGGGACTTCCAAGTTGGAGGACTTGTGCCCCGCCCCTCAAGCCCCAACCACAATGTCTGCATCCACAATTACTGAAATAAAAAAATCCTGCAGATTCTACCCACTATCATAACCACAGTCATCAGAGTCAGGAAATTGAGCTTTAAAGACCCATTAAATTTCATCAACTCCCCCAGTAAAGTTCTTTTTGACTCTTCCAATCTCAAATGCAAGCCAGGATCACACATGCCTTTAGTTATTAGTCTCCTTTAACTGAAATTGTTCTTCACCCTTCCTTTGTGTTGATTTTGAAGGGTAGACATCATTGATTAGATTGTCCCTGAGTCTGAGATGGCCCTGATGTTCCCTTATGATTAGATTCAGATTAAAAGCACATATTTACCAGAATTGCCACAGAGTGACCTCACTCCCTCAGTGCATCTCAGCAGCCAGTCCCCTTGGCTTGTCCCCTTACTGCTGATACTGGCTTTTGTCACTGGTTAAGATGGTATCTGTTGATTTCTCTCTTGTAAAGTGGCTATTTTTTCCCTTTGATATTAATAGTAATTTGTGAGACTACATTTCTTATCCAGCTGTTACTTACTAGTTTTAATATCCTTCCTCTTAGTCTTGATATCAGGAGCAAAAGGGGCAGAAGCCACCAACCAACAAGCCACCTTCAAAGTGTGGCTTCTGCCATCCAGTTTCCCTCAGGTTCGTACCACCCGTGCGTAGTAATTGCCACTCAAAATGCAATTTAACAACAGGGTTTATTTACAAGAGAATATTAACAAGGAAAACAAAAAGTCCTTAAAGCCACACGTGGCCAGTTATCTTACCCCAGTCACCATGTTTAGTCCCAAAGGTCCCAAAGACACACGTCCATGATGTTGCCCTTTTGCCCCTCCAAGCCTGCGGCAGGCACTCTGCAAAGTCCAGTCTTTCCCCAGCATCTTCTCTTTTCTTCTCCCTCCAGTGTTCCAAGCTGCTCTGCTTCTCCAAGGCTCTTCAAACTTTTTCCACAATTGCTGATGCACACAAAAAAATGGGCATCTCCAGCTACCAGATCACTATCCCACCTTGCTGCGGTTCCACATTCTCCACAACGGCCACTCTTCTACCTGTCATGGCTCTTTGCCACCACCAGCTCAGTCTTTCAGGGGGCTTCTGCCCAGCCTGGTCACTCGGGCTACTCTTTACCCATCTGACATTCTCATATCTTGCCTCTTCTCAGAAGTCTCCCTGTCTGATCTCTGCTCCTTTCTTTTTTACCTCTTTTTTTTTTCCCCTCTACTAAAATCCAAAGGCTCCAGTTTCCTTCTACACACCCTCTTGGTGATGCATTTCCTCTTCCCCACCTGGGATTTGCAGCAAAGTAAAAATACCCTTATCCTGTTTAGGCCTCTTTTACCTGTGTGTTTTTCAGACACAGGTAATGGCATCAGCGCCTGTTTCAAAACTGCCCGTATTGGGGTTCTTGCTTCAGTCTTACCATCAATCGACTGCAAGGAAGAACTTGTCACTTATGTACAGAGTCACAGATTATGATTTTATTATTTGGTTCATAATTCATTACTGTCATTGATTATTTTATTGTCCAAACTGTCCAAGATTTCTAGCCAGTCGTTTGCCTTGAAAACATTTTACATGTAGCAGATAAAAGGGTTTTACAAATCCATTTGGAAATTGGTCCAAATTGAAAAAGGAGACTGGATGGTACCAGAAAGTAGAAGTCATCATTAAGGAAAATCACATCGGGCAATTTTCTGTCACAAAAACACCCTCTCTACTCGCCTGTGCTCACAGTCAGAAAAATAGCCCAGTATGTAGCAATAATCAAAACAGTTTCCTTTTGGGAGTGAGGATGGGTGTATTCTAATTAGAAGGCTGAGAGAAGGTTGCTTCAACTTTGGAATGGTTGGGACTGGTGCCTGTGGGTGAGGGCAGTGCCCGGGGGTGAGAGGGAGGTGTGTGGAGGGAGCGGAAAGAGCGATAACTAATCACAAAATCAGAATGTCAGTGCTGGGAAGAATGCTAAAACCCATCCGGTTCAGCTGTTCTTAATCTTGTGGAGGACATAGCAGCCTTTCAGCATCTGATGAAAGCTATGAACCATTTCTCTTTCAAATGCATCTACAAGCTGGGCGCAGTGGTAAGCCTGTAATCCAAGTGCTGGGAGGCAAGCGGCCAGGAGTCTCTTGAGTTCATGGGTTCAAGACTACCCTGGGCAAGATAGCAAGACTTGGTCTTGAAAAAAACAGCTGGATGCGGTGGCAGGTGCCTGTAATCCCAGCTACCTGGGAGGCTGTGGTTGGGGATTGCTTGAATCTGTGGGATTGGGACTAGCCCGACCACAGAACGAGACCTAGTCTCAAAAACAAACAAACCAAAAAAATGCATCTACAAGACTAGGTTCAAGTTCCGAGGGTTCAGAAAATTTTTCACGGTTCCTAAGCCGGCTCTGTTAACTTCCTTTCAACCATAATGTGGCAATGGAAGACGAGTGTGACGTTCATATTTTCTGAACAAAGAAGTATGGTCTGTCTCGTTACAAGGTCGTAATTATGAGTTAGATTTCATTTTATTCTATGCGTCTGTGAAAAAGTTCTACAGTCAGGGACCGGCTGAGAGTCTGTCTCCAGCAAAGCAGGACCATCTTAGAGCCTCACCCGGTGGGAACTGAACAAGGTCCGTCAGACTGTTGACTTTATTTGATTTATTTTATTATTATTCTTAATTTTCTAGTTTTCATACATTAGTCATATTTTCATATTGTTCCCCTTAGGGATGGCTCTCCCTTCCAAATTGCACCCCTATCCTCCCATCTGATACAGACTGACTCGGTTACATCAGCAGCCGGGCCTCTGGTAGTGACGGAGTTGAAAGTTGCATTGGGCGCCATACTGTCCTGGTGGGGAGGGTCTGAGAGAAAGACCTGCGAGAAGAAAATGAGAAGCGCAAAAAGGGTGCATAAAAGGAAGAGAGGACAGGGGTGGAGTGACTCGAGAATGGCGGCTTAATAGGAGAGCCCAAGTGACCAGGCTGGGTGGAAGCCCCTACAAGAGTGAGCTGGTGGTGGCAGGGAGCCATGGTGGGAAAGTGACCGGTGTGGAGAGTGTGGCACCACAGCAAGGTGGCATGGAGAGCTGGTACCTGGAGATGACCAGGGATTTGGAAAGCTGATTTGTGCATCAGCAATTGGAAAAACTTGAAGTGCCCTGGAGAAGTGGAGCAGCTCGGAATGCTGGAGAGAGAAGAAGCAAAGAGAAGATGCTGGAGAAAGATTGGACTTTGCAGAGTGCCTGCCTTAAGTGTGGAGGGGCAAAGGGGCCATCACCATCATGGACATGTGTCTTTGGGACCTTTGGGACTGAGAATGGTGAAGATAACTGGGCACTTGTGACTTTAAGGACTTTTTGTTTTCCCTGTTAATTTCCCTTGTATATAAAACCCTACTGTTAGATTGCATTTGACTGGCAACTGTTGGTAGGGGGGGGGGGGTGATGAGAATATGGGCGGCAGAAGCTGCATTTTAAAAGTGCTGATTTTTCCCCCTTTGGCTTGTTGGTTGGATGCTTCTGCCCCATTTGCACCCAATTTCAATTGTTCCCTTTAGGTATGGCCCTTCCTTCCAAATTGTCCCCCTATCCCCCTACTCTAGTCCCCCTTTCCCCTTTCCCCCCCTCTGGTCACCCCAACTCCTCACACTTCAAGTCATGGGTCGATGCTTGACCCACCGGTCTCTTCTTTTTCTGGAGCAATGTCCTTTTTCCTGGGTGAGGACCTGTGCTCCTGGATCACACCAGACCAGGCTGCTCAGATCTGCAGGAGTTGCTGAGGCAGGTAGTCAGGCTGAGCACTTAAGGAACTTTTCGTAGGGCAGGTGCATGGTGCGGTTCTCCAGGCTCCTTGATTGTGGCGCTTCCTATAGTGGAGGAGATGGTCTCTTTTTCTCCAGACCTTTGTGCTTGTGGGGTTCTGTGCCTCCTCTTTTACATTGGCTGTCCCCTCCATTCCAGTATCTGTCACAAGGTACTGCTTCTGTGCCATATAGCTCTGGGATCTCGGGCTGGGAACCCAACTCCCAGCCACTGCCAAGGGCAGACTGTTGACTTTAAAGAACAGACTTCTGCTGTGGTTGCTCAGACAACTTTCAGACTGCACCCGTGGACCAAGTTAGCATTTCCAAAACTCTCCACACAAAGCAGAAAGCTTCATGAAGTTGCTGGTCCAAGGTACAGGGGCTCAAGAAATAACAAAGAAAGTGCAGTTGAATAACAGAGAAAGCAGTGGTAGAGGTGGCATTGAGTGTGTTGATTCAGAGAGTGGTTCCTCTCTGCCCCCACCCCATGGTGGCCAGAGCCCAGCAGAGGACCTGCACGTGATACACAGCTCATGACTGAGGCGCAGGCCAACAGGCTCCAAGGCAGCATGAGGCCTGAGAGGAAGTATCAGCCGTCACCAGAGCATCATAGCCTGCTGGTGGAGGAGGCAGCTCAAGATAACACAAGTAGGGGCAGCACAGTGGGCACCTTGTGGCAACGGCCCTTGAGGCCGTGGGTCCCGCTTCCTCAGCCTGCTTAGGGACCGAAGCCTGCTAGCAAGCATGTGCATGAACTTGGAAGGGGAGTTCTTTTCCAGTTCAGCCTTCAGGTGAGAGTGTGAACCTGACAGACAACTTGATGGCAGCTCCATAAGAGACTTGAACCAAGAGTACCCAGAAGCCCCCCTGGATTTCTGACCCAGAAATGATGATTTCAGCTGCTCCCTCATGAGGTAATTTAGTTACACAGACAGATAACTAATAGTAGGACAAAGGACCCTTGGAGAACCCTGAGTAATTCCATTTCAAAGAATAGAAACTGAGAAGGAAAAACATTATTTGCTAAGTCTGGCAACTCAGATAAAGTCAGAAATCCTCTTAGAAAAAATTAGTTACATTTACATAGGCTGGAATATACTGATGAGAGATGATGATAGTTTGAAATGTTGATGCTTTTTAATGTTCTGTTTGGGTGTATAAGAAAGCCTATTCCATTCTTCATAGGCTCTGTATAACCAATAACACTTGAACAGAATCTGCTTTTGCAAGCTGAGAAGAAACTTGGAAAAATATCTCATTGTCATTGACTCATGCTCTTGTTTGCTTATCTCAGAAGTTCCTATAGTGTCTCCTATGCCATTGGGCTATTTGCATGTTTGTTAGATCTATATCTTCCTTCTCATCATCCTATAATTGGAAACGTTGGTTTCTCACTCACCTCACCTTATCATATTTAGAAGTAATGTTATTTAATCAAGTCTGGCAAATACTTTCCTGGAAACAGAAGTCATTGCTTTCATAATTCCCCAGGAAAATTGATGTGTCATCAAGATTCCAGAGTTTTCCCCCACTGCCCCCAAACAGACAAATGGATTAGAAAGTTGTGGTATATGTATGCAATCGGCTATTCAGCAATCAAAGACAAATTTGATACATTTGTGGCAACATGAATGGAGCTAGAAGGAATCATGTTAGTGGAAATAAGCCAGGAAAAACAAACAAGTAACCCAACAATTGCTCTTCAGGGAATCTACCCAAAGGAGACTTCAATACTTATACAAAGGGACACCTGTACTCGGATGTTTACTGCAGCACTATTTATAATTGCAAGGACATGGAAACAACCCAAATGTCCCAAAACAGATGAATGGATGAAAAAGATGTGGCATATACACAATGGAATACTATTCATCAATTAAAAATGACAAATTTGATGAATTTGAGATAACATGGATAGACCTAGAAAAAAATCATATAAGCAGAAACAAGTCAGAAAGAAAAAGACAGAAACCAAATGGTTTCACTAATATATGGGATATAGGAAAAACAAAAGATCAGGAGGAAAAGTCAAAGCAAGTTAACAACCAAACTAAAGTACACAATTGAGGGGGGGATGGGTAGTAGAGGTCAGGGAGGGGAGGTGGTAGGTGAACCCTGGGGAATACAAAGATGTGAAATATATAAATAAATTATTTTTTAAAGTAAAAATTAAAAAAGGAAATACTGAATGATCTCACCTTTATGTGGTTGGGGGAAGTTGGGGGAGGGATGGGCATGGGAGATCAGGATGGTTGTTCACAGATGACAGGGTGGTGGGAGAACTAGGGGTATACAAAGATGTAACATATATATATGCAATCAGTTTTAAAATATGAAAAAAAATTGCATTTAAAAAAAGATTCCATAGTTTTCAGTCCCTTCAGTGACTAAGGAAGGTCATTTTCCAACAGGTCCAAAAACTTATATAGTTGGGGGACCCAAGAAGAGAGGAATTCACCCAAATTTAAAGTCCAACGTGAAATTCCTTCTAAAACTCCCATCAAGGTGTATAAGGTGTGAGAGCTGCACCTATGCACTGTGAATCTGCACCTACTACTGTCAGTCATTTCCTGAAAACTGACTTTGAATGAAATTCATAACAAATCCAGTCCTTGTATAATACAGCTTGATTCAGTGTCAGCTGAGACTTTTGTCTCATCAGTGTTGTAACAAAAAGATGTTGAATAAAAATGTTCAAGAACCTGGTATAACTCATCAGGCCAAACCTCATAAAACCAGCCTTATTTTGTGATCAAGCATCTTTCTGTCTTCCTAGAGCGACCTGATGGAAGATTTTTCTATGAGTGAAGAAAACAGTTGCTGCAAAAAGAAGTCACACAGCATGCTGGGTGATGTCAGAAGCTGAAGAAAAAGTAAAATTGCACCGTTTTTGAACCAGCTACCAGAAATTCATGTCAATAGTAATCCCAACGGACCCGGACCAGGAAAGCCCCGGATAAATACTGGCAAGTCCTAAAGATACAGAATCTGGGGCAAGTTGCACAATTTCATGCCAGGATCCGAGAAATAGAGACGCTTTTGTTTGGAAATCTAAAAGGATGACCTAGGACTTTTCAAGAGATAGATGAGGGGTCCTAGAAAAGCAGCAGCTGTAGCAGAATTTCCCCAACTTCATTTGGAACCTGGGAACTCAAGGAACAATTTCATGAGGAAGAAGCTTTATTTCCACCTTCTTTGGCCAGAGCCTGGACTGTTGGCAGAGTGTTTCACACTGAAATGCTGAGGCTGAAGCGTATCCTCAGCGCTCAGCTAAGAATCTCAGGGTTGCCTGAAATGCCTCCAGGTCAAAATGCTGCAGAATCGAGGGAAACCCCAGAAGTGGGCATTCCTGAGCTGAAGCCTCTGCTCTTGTCTCCCCGAGGGAGTTCTCAGCCAGGGGAGGTGAGCAGTGTGGAACACCAGCTCACCAGTTACTGTGGCAACTGACAACTTGGGGGAGGCTGCAGAATACCAGCTGGCAGCTCTGCCTGTGGCTGGCGCACTCCTGCAAGGTGCGGTTGGGGGTCCCCCTGGCCTGCTTGCAGGCTTTGAAGTGGCAGCTGCCCATCATGGAGGGTTGTTGGGCTGCCCAGGAGGAAACAGCCTAAGAAAGAAAAAGAAAATGATGCAGAAGCTCATTGCAGCTTCCCAGACAGATGGACAAAAACTGTTGTTTGAAACCAAACTTCCTATTATTGACACTAGCATGTCGGTCCTGATGAGGACCTGTGCTGGGCTGGCCTCCACGCTGTTGGCTTCTGGAACATGATCGTGTCAAGATTGTCACTGTTGATGATGGTGTGGATGTGCGGCTACGAGCTGTGATGAGTAATGAGTGGATATATCCTGTGGCTCACTGGGTGTTCGTGTCCATAGTAGAGACTGAGGAGCCTGAGCTGAGGATGTGTTGTTATGTTTTCCAGGTGAAGTTTTAAAACTTGAGACGTAAAAATGTGGACTTGGAGATGCTAACGCTGCGCTTGTTTGTAGGCGATGGTTTAGCAAGGAAAAGAATGGGAGTTCATGACCTGCCTTGTTAGACAGTGGAGACAGAATCCCAGGGAGAGCAGGTAAACCCCATCAGAGAGCCTGGCTGGTGAATGTAGTTTAATCAACTTTATTTCCTGTGAAGGAAATCAGTAGTGTCAGGAGATAAAATCTTGTCTCTCAGATGTCTGACTTGGTGACAACTGGCTTCTTTTCTGAATTTTTCTATTTTTAAATAAAAGCAATCTAAGAAAAGAATAATCTTTCTTTGAGATTTTTTTTTTGAGACGAGGTCTTGCTCTTTTTGCCCGTGGAACTGCAGGCTCACGTTGCCCGGGGGACCACAGACCCAAGCAATCCCCAGCCTCAGCTTCCCAGGTAGCTGGGTTTACAGGCGCGTACCACCATGCCCAGCTATTTTTTTGGGACTCGGTCTCGCTACGTGCCCCCAGGGGGACTCGAACCATGATCTCCGGCCCCAGCCGTGGCTTCCTAGGCTGCCACTTATAGGCATGCACCACCATGTCCAGCCTTGAGATTTTTTTTTTTTGACAAAAGGGATGACAGGAGGGTTGCCACTGTAGCAAACTAGTTTAAGACAACACAAGTTAACACTTTCTTGTCCGACTGTTCTGGAGGTTAGGAATCCAAAATGGGTCTTGCAGGGCTAAGATCAATGAGTTGGCAGGACTGTGTTCCCTCTGCAGACTCTGTAGACATCATCTCTTAACCTCCCCCAGCTCTGGAGGCGCCTGCACTCCTTGGCTTGTGGCCCCTTCCATCTCAAAGCCAGCAATCACTGTCTTTCTCATGGTCCCAAATCTCTGTTCTGACCCTTTTGTCCTCCCCTTCCCCATTTAAGAACCCCCAGGATGACACTGAGCTCACCCACATAACCCAGGTCCTCCTACAACCTTCACCGTCCCCTGTCATATAACTAGACACATTAGCGGCAGGAGGGGCTGTTACTCTGCCTTCCACCGGAAGAGATTATAGAGGAAAATTTATGGATTTTCAATGAATACCTGCATTGTCTTAGAACAGGAATTAGCAAGTGACTACATGTGGCACACAGGCAGCTGTCACCCGTTTTTGTATTTCTCAGAGGACTGTACATTCGTAAAAGGATTGGAGAAAAAAGAGTATTTTGTGATGTGAAATTTTCATCCGCTCCAAATTTTAGTGCCCATGAACGCAGCCACACCCATTCTGTATTTGTGACGCCTGCACACTTTGAGAGTTGCGTTGTGTCAACCAATAAAAGATGGTTCACAAACATTGTCTAAAATATCTTTTGGCCGGGCATGGTGGTGCATGCCTAGGAAGCAGCAGGTGGCAGCCTAGGAAGCCTCGGCCAGGGCCAGGGATCGTGGTTTGAGTCCTGCCTGGGGCCCATAGCAAGACCTAGTCCCAAAAAAATAGCTGAGCGTGGTGGCACGCGCCTGTAATCCCAGCTACCTGGGAAGCTGAGGCTGGGGATTGCTTGAGTCCGTGGTACCCCAGGCAACGTGAGCCTGCGGTTCCATGAGCAAAAATAGCGAGACCTATTCTCAAAATAAACAAATAAATAAAATATCTCCTTTATAGTAAAAATGTTCTGACAGGGGTGTGTGCACACACCCTTCCAGGGCACCTGATTCCAGCTTTTCACTGCCTTTGAGCAATTTTGCAACTCTGTAAAGTGCAGAGAACTGCGAGGAGCAAAGTCATTCTTATCTATCGACACACAAATTTGGCCTGGCAGAGGTCCTGCTGACCTGCTTGCTGACTGTGGGAAAAGCCAGTTTTGCTTCCATTTGCACATTTCTGTCAATATTCCTGATCTATAACTGTGTCTGTTTTCTAGTTTCTCCTTTGAAGCGGTTGTAGCTTCTCTCCAGCTCCCTCATTACTAATGAGCCAGGAAAATTTTTGAATGTTTCATCTTACTATGCCTGAATACAAATCCTGATTTTACTTTTTTTTTTTTCTTTAATTATCTGAAAACAGGTTATTCAATGAGGGACATCGATGCAGAGAGAGTGAGACTGGGTTCATTGTTACTGAAACCCAGCGGGCACCAGAGATCATTCTGCTTCGGGACCTTTTTCTGTGGTAACGTAGCCACCCAGGAGCCAAGATCCTGCCTGAGGGAGCCGCACAGAGCAGCGTTTACAGGCCCAACCTGTGCAGGAGTGAATGCAATAGTCTGGGGACACTAGCCCACCGAAGATGAGGCTGAGGAAGGAGGCTTCTCACAAGCAAGCCGAGCAGATGCCTTTGGAGTCAGCCTCACCCCTGCCCTGGTGCTGCCCAAAGTGACCTGATGTGAGCGACGTGAGCCTCTCTGAGCCTGTTCCGTCTGTCAGGTGGGCATGTGCAGAGATGGTGTCTGGAGAACTACATGCAGGAAAAAGCTTGGGCCAAGTCGCTCATGCCACAGACCATCAGTGGCCCCAGGCCAGTGACATCAGAAGGCAAATCAGTTGTCACTACCAACTGTAATGTGAAAAGTCGAGAGGCGGGGTGGGGTGGGGGGTGGGGGATTCGGACACAGGTGTGGGGAGGGGCTCCCCTCCCATCACAGCGGCAAACCCTGTCCCCACACCTCGCTACCTCACACCGGAGACTCCACACTTACCAGGTCCTGACACAGCGCTGATTTCCCTGCTTCCCTGCCCGAGGCCATTCTCTCTTCCTGGCCAGCGGCCAGCGGCTCCAGGCAGGAAGCACGTGGTTATGTCTGTCCAGCACCAGCACAGCAACTGCTCCCGTTCGCCCTCTCTGTTTCCAAGCTGTGCTCTCCTCAGAGACCGTCTGGAGATGAGGCCATGAGCTGGCAGGTCGTGGCCTGATGTTGGTTTAAACCACCAGACGGCAATGATGTAATATATATATGATTAAAAAATAAAATTAAGATTTAAATAAATACAATTAAATTGAAATAAAGTTAAAAAATTTGTAGAGAGACCTAGTTCCAAAAAAAAAAAAAAATAGCTGGGCATGGTGGTGCACGCCTGTAATCCCAGCTACCTGGGAAGCTGAGGCTGGGGATTGCTTGAGTCTGTGGTACCCTGGGCAATGTGAGCCTGCAGTTCCATGGGCAAAAATAGTGAGACTTAGTCTCAAAAAAAAAATTTAATTACATTAAATTAAATTAAAAAATTATTATTTTTGTTTGTTTGTTTTTTGAGACTAGGTCTCATTATTTTTTGCCCGTGGAACCGCAGGCTCTCATTGCCCAGGGTACCACAGACTCAAGCAATCCCCAGCCTCAGCATCCCAGGTAGCTGGGATTACAGGCGAGCGCCACCACGCCCAGCTATTGTTTTGGAACTAGGTCTCGCTACGGGCCCCAGGTGGGACTCGAACCGTGATCGATCCCTAGCCCCGGCCGCTTCATAGGCTGAAGCTTAGAGGCACGAGCCACCGTGCCTGGCAAAAAATTAAATAAAAATGATGTACCTCAGGGTAGACAATGATGTAAAATTCATATATATAAAAGTTTAAAATAACAAGCAATGGATAAGAAAAATTTAAAACAGCCAACAGAACTGAAGCATACAGCAAGAGAGAGGGAGGAAGGAAAAATCAGGGGAGGGACAGGCACAAGAGATTAAGATGGTTCATGGGTATTAAGGTGGTGTGGGAGAACCTCAGAGTGGAAAATAAATATAGGTACAATCAATTTAAAAAACATTATAAGGAGCCAGGCATGGTGGCATGTGCCTATAGTCCAAGCACTGGGAGGCAAGAGGCCTGGGTTCGCTTGAGTTCTTGGGTTCAAGACGTGGTCTCAAGAAAGCAGCAGGGTGCAGTGGCAGGTGCCTGTAATCCCAGCTGTCTGGGAGGCTGAGGCTGGAGATCACTTGAATCCACGGAATCGGGGCTACCCCGGGCAACATAGCCAGACCTAGTCTCAAATGAATGAATGAATGAATGAATGAATGAATGAATGAATGAATAAAACTTTAGAAATAAACACCAGACTGGACCAGAGGTGCTGCGCCGTGACAGGGGCGCTGTCACCCCAACTAGTGAGTGTTGCACAGCCCCCTGGAAAGGGGTGCACGCAGCCCCCACATGCACAGCTGGTAAGAGACGCGAGGTCTCGTTAGCTCGCTGCAACACCCCCTGCGTGGCGCCCATGGCGCTGTTGGATACGCAGCGTGTGGACATGAAGCAGCATATAACCTGCCCGGGCACCCCCAGAGTGTCCAGCCGACACACACGCCCCCGCCTCCCTGCCAGGCGAGCCCCTCAAAGCCCCTTTGGACACCCCGCGGGAGCCAGCCTGGGACCCTCTGCTTGATGCTGCGTCCCTTGTGCTCGGAGTCTGTCTGGAGATAGTGTAGCAAATGCGTCTGGACGAGGTCGTCCTGCCTCCTCGTCAAGTCCTTCCACAAGGGCTCAGAGCCGTGGGGGGGACTCTGGAAAAGCCCACAGCCTCTGTGATTCTCGGAGCCCGTCTGGCGGATAGGAGATAGATTCTGAGAAGGAAGTTTGGGGGCAAGGGCTGGTTGAGCGTGGGAGACGGACAGGACTTGATTCTGAACCAGAATTCTAGACTTTCCGGGGCGCCAAGCACAGGGTGAGTGTGCGGGTGGGGTGGAATATAAGCTGGACACATGAACTGGACATGATCCTTTATTTTATTTTATTTATTTATTATTTTATTTTATTTTATTTTATTTTATTTTATTTTATTTTATTTTATTTTATTTTTGAGACCAGGTCTAGCTGTGTTGCCCGGGGTAGTCTCGAACCCGCGAACTCAAGGGATCCCAGGCCTCTTGCCTCCCAGCTCTTGGATTACAGGCACACACCACCACGCCGGGCTGTACACGATCCTTTAAATCTCATTCACTTTGTGAATAAGGAAACAAGCCTGGAGAGGTTTTGATTGCATTGCCTTGAGAGCAAAGCAGGATTTGAAATGGGGACTTCTGACTCTTAGTTCAAAGGCAAAAACACTAAATTCAAAAGGACACCCATATTTAGATGTTTATTGCAGCGCTATTTACAATGGCCAGGATATGGAAACAACCCAAACGCCCCCAAACAGACAAATGGTCCCGAAAGCTGTGGTATATGTACACAATGGGATATTATTCATCAATCAAAGAAGACAAACGTCATTCGGGGCAACATGAATGGAGCTAGAAGGACTCATGCTAGCAGGAATAAGTCGGAAAGAATAAGAGAAATATGGGATGGTCTCACTTATATGCGGGATATAGGGAAAGCAAACAAACGGACAAGAAAAATTTTAAACATTCAGCAGAACTGAAATATAGAGCAAGAAAGGGGGAGGGGGGGAAAACTGGGGGTGGAGTGGGCACAAAAGACTTAAGCTGATAGTTCACTGGTGACAAGATGGAGGGAGAACCCTGGGCAGACAATGTTGTGAAACAAACAAACAAACAAACAAAACCCCAAATTAATTAATTCATTTTTCAAAAAAAGGCTAAACATCTAGAACTTGCCACTCCATTCCAGCTTCTTCTTCTTCCAGCTGGGCTGGGCTATGGTGAGGTTTCTGGAAAGATTTCCCTCTAACATCCAACATGGACATTGGTTTAAAGAATGCAAGATTATCGGCATGGAAGCAGGCCGCACATCCGCGGACGAATGGATGGATACGCAGAACGCTGCACCTACGTGCCATGGAATTAGTGTTAAGGAGGGAGATTCTGACCTGTGCTACCACATGGAGGGAACTTAAAGACATTCCAGTCTGGGCAAGAGCAAAAGCATAGACACTGTGAGCTTCTTCCCTAGGAGGGAGTCAGCGTTAGTGGAGGCTGAAAGCAATGGGAGTTGCTGGGGAAGGAACCAAGAGTTCACAGCTTCAGCATCCAGTTTTGCAAGGCAAGCGGCTCCCGGAGACGATGGTGGTGGTGTCTGCACGATGGTGGTGGTGTCTGCACATCGTCGCGAGCTGAGGTCATTCCTGGAGCTGCACGTTAAAATGGCCCCGATGATCCAGGTTACGCTGCATGTATTTTACCGTAAATGTCTCAGTCGGAGGGGAAAATGGAAGGAGCTGGGCGAGCCCCCTCTGGGTATCTCCAAATGCAATCAAGGCACTGTCACTGTCCCCACCTAACAGTGCCACTGCTTTGTTCCCACCTTGGCCGTGGCTTCGCTGGGCCCTGGGCATCGGGCTGACTCGCACCTGTTGGCAGCTGTCAGGGAGAGGTTGCCAAGTCCCTGGCAAGTTCCCATCTCTGAGTCATTTGTGAGCTTTATCCAGGGAGGGGGGTATGGCTTGGAAGGCTTCTGGCTCCCCTTAGCTACTTCCCACAGAAGGACATGGGTCAGGGGCAGAGTCCAGGTCAGTTTTGTGGGCTCCCCGTTGCATTCATCCTAAGTGCAGCGAAGACAGTGAAAAGCTTCGTCATCGCGTTGGGTGTGGGAGGCGGGCGAGGAAGGCCACCTGGGCAAGGTGGTTAGAAGCAGGTCTCCTTCCCTGCAAGGCGGGGAACAAGCTTGGGGTAAGGCACCTTTTAATGTTTCCTGATTCGAGGAAGCTTTGTAATGCAATGCAGGGCAAGGATGGGGAAAGGCACCTTTGGTGAGATAAGAGCAGGTTGTTACTCCACAGCATAAACCTGTGACAGGAGCGCCAATTTCTAATGCAGATAAGAAGGAGTTTTTCTTCGGGAGGAAGCCAGTTCTTGTGGGGGAAGGGAATTTGCTTTCAGACCAGATGGGGGGGGGGTGGAAGCATGGGGGTTTCTGCCACCCCTGCCCTTCTCCCCATCCATGGAACCATGACTGAGCCCTGGACTGGACAAGGTGGTCTGAAGAGAGCGAGCAGCTGCTACCCAGGTTGTGTCTGTACACTCAAAGTCAAATAAGTCACCCCCACCGCCCCCGCTACCTCCCCTGGGCCCAGGGAGAGGACGGGCATGAAAGCCAGGTGTCTCTCTGTAAGTCATCAGTGGCCACCCAAGAGGAGTTTCCCAAGCAAGTGTCCTCAGCCGAGATGCGCTTGATGTTTGGAGCCAGATGATTCCAGCTTGCAAACCACTAGCAGAGGCACAGGTGGGCCTCATGGGAAGCGCTTCCCTCCCAGACCCAAGAGGCCCTTGGTTTCTGCATCTGAAAAATGGGCTTACTTGTGGCGAGAAAATATAAGCAAACCCCTGAGCCGTAGGCCAGAACGTCTGGATACTCTGCCTGGTAACTCAGGAGGGGGGTGAAGGCAAATGTGGCGAGCGTGCGGGCTGGGGGAGGACTCCTCGCCTCCCAGGTGGAGACCGAGATGGCACTCAGTGGCTAACGACAGTCACTAGACACCCCCCCCCGGGGAGATGTCTGGCTTTGAAAATAATGTCGGGGGGCCAGGCACAGTGGCTCGTGCCTGTAAGCTTCAGCCTATGAAGCGGCCGGGGCTAGGGATCGTGGTTCGAGTCCCGCCTGGGGCCCGTAGCAAGACCTAGTTCCAAAAAAACAGCTGGGTGTGGTGGCGCGCGCCTGTAATCCCAGCTACCTGGGAAGCTGAGGCTGGGGACTGCTTGAGTCTGTGGTACCCTGGGCAACATGAGCCTGAGGTTCCATGGGCAAAAATAGCGAGAACTGGTCTCAAATAAATAAAATAAAATAAAATAAAATAAAATAACAACAACAACAAAATGATGGGATGGTCAGGCGCACAGATAGCCACCCCAGACAGCCACACAGACTCTCCTGGGGGATCTGCTTGGAGGAGACCCTCTTTGAATGGAGCCCTGATGTCCTCTGCTCAGTTGGCTCCCGGCAGCCCCTGGGTGAGAGACACAGCAGCAAGGGCTTTGCAGGCGTGGGTGTTAATCTTGTTTGTGAGCTGGACAGCAGGTCCAGGGATTCTGTTCTGGCTCTTTTTTTTTGAGACTAGGCCTCGCTATGTTGCCTGGAGTAGCAGTGGACTCAAGTGATCCCCAGCCTCAGCTTCCCAGGTAGCTGGGATTACAGGCACCCATACCATGCCCGGCTGCTATTTTGAGACCAGGTCTCGCTATGTTGCCCAGGGTCGTCTCGAAACCACGAACTCAAGCCATCCCAGGCCTCTTGCCTCCCAGCACTTGGATTACAGGCGTGTGCCACCATGCCCGGCCCGTTCTGGCTCTTTGAACATGTCCTCTGTGCACATGACATGAGCTGCAATTTTTTTAAGCCTGAAAAGCCAATCCAAGCAGCGCAGGTCTCCCTTGTCTCTGTCCCCTAATTCATGTCATCTCCTGGGCCTCGGTTAACACCGGCATCAAGTGGGTCTCTCCAGGATCCCTTCTGCTTTTCCAGGTAAGCTCTGGAAGCCTTCGCCAAGCTCAAAGGAACGTTTAGTGCTGAAGTCTGACAGCATCTGAACGCCTCCCTACTCAATGGCAGAAAGTATTTCTGTCTTGACATGTAAAATGGAAGCTTAATTGCTGATAAGTGGCTGACAACTGGTAAATGCATTTGAGGTGGGTTAGAAAAACGAAATCTATAACGGGCAACATACATTGCACTAGAAAGTTGGGCTTCCAGGGAGTGAAGTAAGGAGCTTATGGTAGGGCTGGGGGTGGCCACGCAGCTTCTGTTCTCCATGGCCCCTGGGCCAAGAAGCCACTGCAGAGACAGCATGTGGCCCCTAGGGGGCACTTATGTGCCCTGGGACTGCCTGAATATCTAAGGATGAAACTCGTTTACTGCGAACTGAATGTGGGGCCAGACTGTTAAAAATTTGATGCCAATGAGCTCGTTCAGTCCTCACACTATTAGGACGTAGTGTTATCCTCAGTTTACAGGCGGAGAAACTAAGGCACAGTTGCCCGAGTCAATCAGGTCAAATAGGGTGGAGCTGGGGATCTGAACCATGTGGTCTGGAGCCAGAGCCCATGCTCTTAAGTTCAACACTCGCCTGTCAGGGTGGTTCTGAAGGAACCATCTTATTATGACACTTATTATTAAGAGTCCCAGGGCTCTTAGTATTGCCACTTCATGGATGCTGAAAGCAGAGGCTCAGAGAGGCAAAGTGACTTACCTGAGGCTGCACAGCGTGTGGCAGACAGGATTCAGGCTGGGTTTGTGTGTTTCCAACCTGGCTGTTCTGCCTTTCCCACTCCTCGGAGGGCTCTCGTGATTGCTTTCAGCAGGAAAATGCAGGATAGCCTTCTCAGCTCCAAGCTCCTATACTTAATTTCATCTGCGAAAACCCTCTTTCAAAATAAAGTGACCTCCACAGGTCCTTGGGATCAGGCAGTTCTAACTTACCACAGGGGAGACTAAGGGAGGTAAAAGCAAAAGGAGGTGACAGAGGGGGGCTGGGGCCTGGGGCCCGGCTGCGGAGCTCTGAGCTTCTCATTTGTGCCAAAATACTCAATTTTGTCCTTGACAGCTTCGCCTTGTCCCTGAGTCAGTGCAAATCTGTGACACTCCCAGAGGAAGTGTCCTTATTCTGTTCCGCTAAGGCTCCACACGGTGCAGCAGGCAGTTGACAAATCTGGTCTGACTCCCGCTCCTGCAGCACAGGGCAAATGGGGCTGGGGTTCAGGACCGAGGGGGGGGGGTGCGCAGGCTGAGCCACTGGGC
This sequence comes from Uropsilus gracilis, assembly GCA_004024945.1. NCBI lineage: Eukaryota > Metazoa > Chordata > Mammalia > Eulipotyphla > Talpidae > Uropsilus > Uropsilus gracilis. The sequence continues at coordinate 71,834 of PVHY01006699.1, forward strand.
TATGTGGGTCCTGCAGCAAATGCTGCTCTGGGCTTGGTCATGCCCCCACCACCCTCCCCTCCCCCTCCCCCCGCTGACCTACCTCCCTGCTGGTCTTCCCCATCCCTGTCTTCTCTCTCGGGTCCAGCTTATACATCTCTTCCAGGGAACCTCTTCTTCGCCCCCCCCCCCCGGGGGGGTGGGCAGCCCCTTCTCTGCACCCCTGAAATCGTCCTCTCCACCATCCACAGACTCACAGCCGGTCACATCAAGGACAACTGCCAGGGTCTGATCTGAGCTGCCACTGCTTTGTGGCTTCTGGAAAGCACTGTTTCTGTGCCTCAGGCCTGGGCCTGGGTGGGGAAAGTACCGGGAGTGTCTTTCAGTCCCCTTGTCAGGTTTGGCAGTTGCTGGCACTAGGGGACATGCTAGGGACCCAGCAGTGTCCAGTTCTCCACTTTTTCCAATTTTGTGTCAGTGACAAGTTGGAGCAGATGTTTAGCAAGAGCAACAGGGAAGCTGTGAGCTGAGCACATGACGGGTCTATCTGGGAATCAGGAGTCCTGGGTCTCCCACAAATATTCACCCTCTGCATCCATCCATCCATCCATCCATCCATCCATCCATCCATCCATCCATCCATCCATCCATCCATCCACTCATCCATCCACCCACCCATCCACCCTCTCATCCATCTACCCACCTACCACCTGTCCATCCATCCATCATCCATCCATCCATCCATCCATCCATCCATCCATCCATCCAT
>PVHY01006700.1:0-29341 GCA_004024945.1 Uropsilus gracilis
CCAGCCTGGGCCAGCCGAGGGTTGTTGCAGGCCCTCGGTGGCCACATGGCCAAGCTCACATGGCTCACATCTTTACAAGATGGCCGATTCCCATCTCTCCTCCACTGAACCTCTCTCTCTATCCAGTCTCCATATTCGAATCTGCATCCCCTTTCTCTTTGTTTGCACACCCTTTATATACCCTGATTTCCCGCCTTCCGGGAAATCTGTTTCACCTAGACTATTTCACTTCTTTCTTCCCCCTGCATCCCCCTGAAGGGAAATTCCAGCTAAGGTCATTCCCCCATTTTAACATTACCTGTCCTTGAAATCTGCAATCTTAAACAGGAGACAATGGGGGGGGGGGGCACACCCTATCACTAAGAAAGACTAGAAAAGAAAAACTTCAGGGTGAAAATCAAAACAATGAGGGCTCAAGAGAGAGTCCTTGCTTTGGGACTCAGATCTGACTAGAATCCCTTTACAGACCCTTTGACAGGCTCACCCTCACAACATCTCCACCCACCCTCTCCATCCCCCACATACCCAGATCATCTCTCTCTGCTTGAACTCACAGAACTCATCTCATGCCTTTCTGTGTCAGCCACCAAAGGAAATGCTGAAGGCACCAGATCATGCCCCATGTTCAGTAGTCTTCCCAGAGGGTCTCTTCTCTTTTCTCATCCCTCTTAAAAGTCTAAACCTTTCCATTCTGTCCTCTCAACTCCATCAGCAAAGCCTCATTCTCTCCTCCCTTCACATTCCTGTAGAAATTCCTGCCAGTTCTTCTCAAGAGAGACTCTCTTTTAACCAGGTCTTGGCACCCTGAATATGGGGCCAGGGAGACATCCTCCTTTCTTCCCTCTGATGATTTTAATCCATTCTCCTCCCTCTTTATTAAATCTCCCAAATCAAATGTCATGTCCTCGGACTAAATCACCTCTCTCTGGATGCCTCATCTTTGTGGCATCCTTCTCTGATGACCCCATGTTTCTAAACTTAAACTCTGATTTCACCAATACTGTCCTGCAACTACTCACATCTTAAACAGATGCAACCACTGACATTGTCTCAGCCATAACCATCTCCAGTACTCAAACACAGGGACAACCTTAATTCTTCTAAAGATCCACAGAAAATTGAATTGTCCATTCAATGATCTCCTTTTATACATATACTGTCTTTCATCTTATTTCTTTCTTCCTCAATGTCCAGAACCTCCTGCTCCACCAGAGATACTCCTCCCTATTTAATTGAAAAAATCAGAAGCCTAAAGAGAACAATTTTCTCCTTCACATCTGCTTATATGTCAGCATCGCTTGGACATGCTCTTCTCCTGTTGGGTCCCACAGTAGGGAGAGATCAGTAGTATTGGCTTCACAGAACCACTTGCTTTGAAACACTGCACATATCTGATTGTGGACAGCAAAGTAGACTCTGTGCCTGCCAACAGTCAGTGCAAATTGTATACCTGAATCATTCTATATCTAAGTCATCCATACAATCATTTTCTGATTCTAGGAAAATACATTATATGTAATATTTTTTACCTACAAGCAAATCTCTCCATACCCGGTAGCCCACTCATATATTTTTCTATGTAAAGAGACTTTGAGGACATGATTTTTTGAATAAGAGAGGCCTCGAATATATTTCAAACTGCTATTATCACAAAGGAATAATTGTAGGATTGATAATAGAAGAAAATTTCTTTGGCAAAAATTTGTTATATGTGAAGCATATAGAACATTTTTGACAGATTTTTATAACTAAGGCAGAAATTGTATACTAATATTTATACTTCAATTTTCTGTGGACCTTTAGAAGAATTGAGTTTGTCACAGTGTTATTTTTAAAAGTTCCAAGAACCTAGAAGAGAGACTTCTTCTGTAAAGTTTGCAACAACGTTTAGATTTAAGAATGAAACAGAGTTGAAGATATTCAGAATTCCCCAAACCAACCATTCAAATGTTAGCTATGTAATATATTTTAAATTCTTGTAATATATTTTACAAGAATTAGCTTGTAATATATTTTAAATTCTTTATAATTTAATATATGTAATATATTAAATTATAAGTAATATATATATTACATAAAATATATGTAATATATTTAAATTAAATTAGCTTGTAATATATTTTAAATTCTTCAGATATCACAAGAGATGATGACTTGTCACACTATTGGGCTGTACTCTAAGGAGCTGTTCATTCAATCTCTGACATATCAAAGAAAAAAAGTGGACACCTGTTAATTTTCTCTATGATCTGTATATAGTCAACACTGCCTGACTCTCAAAAGGCCTTTATCTAATCGTGGTGGTGGTGTTAGCTGATATGGTCTTAATATTGTGACAGAAGACCACAATTTATGTCTTTTCAGTTCTTTTACAATGTATATTTTTACAATTAGGAAGTCTCCTTACAATGAGAATTTAAAAAGTCTCCTAATAGTTCTTTCATAGCAAAATGATTTTCTTTATACTTTATATGTGACAACTCTGATTCTGGAACAGTTATTTTCTTGTGCTATGCTTCATTACTGTTTTCTTTATTTTGAAAAGATAGTATTCTCTCTTTTTAAAGATTAGAAGGTCAGAGAACCCCTCATACTGGTCCTTAGGCTTGTAAGTTCCATTTCAAATACCTCTAGAAAATGTTCATGTAGAGTCCTTCACAAAGGGTAACAGGATTGATTTAAAAAGTCGTGTCTCCTCAATGGAATTTTGAAATCAGGTGTATAGAGAAATCCTATATATCACATTCTGCCCCCAGGTCTTGTTCTAATTTAATCACATTCATAGGAAACAACAATATTGATTTCTATGGCTAGCTTATAATAACTTTAGGTACATAACAGCATGAGGAATTGCTACCAAAGCAATATCATGCAACTAATGAAAACACAAAAATAAAATACTGTATGAATAATCTTAGAGTTATGCCAAAACTCTGAAAAGATTAAGTTGATTCAATTTTTTAAGTTGATTCTAATCACACATTACATAATCCTAGACTTACTATTAATAAGCATATTGGTTTAAATAAGGAATTGAGGTATAAATTGTAGCAACCAATTTCTACCTTGGCTATAAACATTTCCAAATATCTTTTATATGTTCCACACATAACATTAAGTTCTTGCTAAAAAATATTCCTGTATTATCGCAATGCCACCATTATTCCTCATGAACCATGTTACCAATAAGTATGTTGAGTCAAATAAACATATAAACAATGCTTTCTGTTAAGGAAGGGAATAAAATTGAATGTTTTGGAGACCTATTAAGAATATTGTAAAGCAATTCAAAAAGACTTTTTTAATATTTAAAAAATGTTAATTTGGAGGCTTTATTCCTTAATTCTGAATACCTATATGACTGAAATGTTTACTGATGTAACCCTCCTTTATGTAAGTTTCAGGTGTGCATACTACAAATCAGGTCTCTACATATTGCATTAAGTTCACCACTTAAAGTGCAAATCTATTCCTTCCCCACACAATTGATTCCTTTTAGTGAGTTGACAACTCCTCTTACTACTTTCCTTCTGGTCATTGCTAATTTGTTGTTAGTGTGAAAGTTTATTTGTTTCAAACGGTTCACTTGGTTTCACCATATATCACATATGAAATTGAGTTAAGGGCTCAGGGACAAGGACAGAGAATGTTGCTGCTCTCTCAGGCTAACTTATTTAAACCAAAGATGAAACAAATGCAATGATTTAGGTGTCTTCATAAATTTCCTTAACCCATTATTTTTTTTAATTACTAATTTTGCCTCAACCTGCATGTTCTTGAATCTTCTTCACAACTTATTGAGTTCCCTGGCTATTACAAAAAGTAGGAGTTATAGACCATGAGACTACACTTGTTCAAAATGGAGCTGCAGGCACACACATGAAAATACCCACCACCGCCCCACCCCAACTACAATGTGTTTGTAATCCTGGAACAACCATCAAGTTGCTGTTAATTAATGCCCATTATTAACAATAAATTGTCCACACTCAGATGAACAAATGGACTTTATTTGACCAAGTACACTTTCTTTACTTTCTCAGCTAATAGTTTGATTCCTTTATTCACAAGTCTTAGTCATAAAACCTACATACATCCTAAGCCCTGACAATCTGGGGACTCTCTCATGCCCAGAGTGGTCTCTTTCCTTGTTTTTCAGCTTATTGACAAATGCTGACACCTTACCTGTACTCACCAGCATCTCTGGAGTCCTCTTTTCAATCATGATCAGAGGCTCTAAAGAGCCCATTCCCGGATTTTTAAGTTGGGCCCTTTGGTTCATGCCTCTAATTCTCAGCAGATTAGAGCAATAAATAGTTACTGGCTCTCTCTGTGCTTATCTATTGCATTGTTGGACGGTGATATAGGACCTGAAGGACCTATGGTTCCTCTACCTTGTCCAGAGACAAAATCATGTCTTTCTCTGAAATATTTCACTAAACATAATACTCTACTTATAATGTAGCAAATAGCAGGGTTTCATCTTTTACATGGATGGGTAGTATTCCATCGTGTATGTGTATATATATATATATATATATATATATATATATACATATATATGTATCACATTTTGTTCATCTATTCACCTGCTGATAGCCATTGCTGTTTTCACGTTAATATTATAAATTATGCTGCTATTAACATTTGTGTACAAGTTTGCACATACATAATTTCATTATTTTGAGGAAATAACACAAAGGGGAATAGCTGGATTCTGTTTAGTGTACATTTAAATTTTAAAGTAAATGTCAAATGATTTTTTTTCTCATAGTTGTCTGTGAGAATTTCAACTCTTACATGTCTTTTTCAGTTTTTTAATGTCTAGTCACTCGAATATGCTTGAAATCACCAGAGTATCTCAGTATGGTTGCAATCTGTATTTATCTAATGACCTAATGTTGTGTAGGCCCCCAAAGAAGCCCATGCCCTCATTCCTGGAACCTGTGACTGTATCACCTGGCATAGGGGAATTAAGATTGCTACTCAACCAACCTTAAAATGGGAAAGTTAACTAGGTGCACACAGTGTTAGCAAAGGGGTCCTAAAAATGGAGTAAGGAGGCAGAAGAGTAGGTCAGAAAATTTTATGTGAAAAGGATACAACTTGGCATTGCTTGAATTTTACTATAAAGGGGCACAAGGCAAGAAATGTGGACAACAGAAGGGAATAGATTGCCCTCAGGCCACCAGACAGGACTTCAGTTCTGCTAACACTTTAACTTTAGCTCAATGAGATCCTTATTGGACTCAGAATCTACAGATCTCTAAGATAATGAATTTGTATTGCTTTAAGCCCCTAAACATGCAGTAGTTGTTTGTTATGACAGCTACACAAACTAATATAGATGTGGAACATCTTTTTCATGTGCTCATTTTATATCTATAGAGCTCCATTAGTGAAGTATTTTCCCAAGTCTCTGCTCCAGCTTTGTGTGCATATACCTATTTATTTGTCAGTTTTATTGAATTATAATGTATAATCAATGCATTCTCCCACTACAACTGTACATTTTAATGACTATTCTGTAGTTTGAAGGACTGTACAAGTACTGTTACAATCTAACTTTGGAACAATTTCCTAAGACACCCCAAATGTCTCATGCCTGTTTGTTTTTATCCCTGATATCATACTCAGGTATTGACAACTGCTCATACATTTCTATACATTTTCTAAATATTTCATATTAAGTGAACCATACTGTAAATAGTGATTTAGGTTGGGATTCTCTCACTTAGTATAACTGTTAAAACTTATGTTGTCAATGTAAGAAAAAAATTTATTTAATAAAAATCTTAAAATTCATGTTGTAACATATCAGCAGGATTTTTTCTTTTTTTTATCCTCCATTTTATTTATTTATTCACTAACTGAACATGAAGTATCTATCACCTTTTTGGAATTATTTTGAAATGATGCAACAATACAACTTTTATTGGATTATGTGATCTGCTTATATTAAACTTTATAAGAACTACTAAATTGTCTTACAAAGTGAAATCATTCTACATTCTCAGCATGAACAATAATTAGTATTCCAGTTTCTCCACGTCAACAACAGCATTTACTGTTGCCTATTTTTATTTCAGCATTTATAATAAGTATGAAGTACCATCTCTGTGATTTTAATTTACATTTCCCTAATGATTAAAGACATTGAGTATCATGTCATATGCTAAAATATTCTTGATGCAAGCCTGTTATCAGATATATTATTTAAAAAACATTTTTCATCCAGTAACTTTGTAACCAACTTTCTTCATTTTGTTGCCTAAAATATTAGAATATAAAAAGTTAAGATGAGCAGAATAAAGTAGGAAACATTGCTTTCCTTCTTCCCTATTTCCCATTCCTATGTGATTGGCTCTCCAGTTGCATTCCTAAGACCTTTGAGATCTATTTTTGTTACATCTCTAACCAAATTCTCAGTGCCCCCCTGGTAGATAATGATATCAATATCGAGGTAAGCCTTTGCCTGCCTCTGGGCAGGCAAATCCCAGCGGAACACTCACTTATAGAAAAGTTAAGTAGTGATTCATGATGTGTACACAACCTGTCACTGCCCCAAATCTGGGAATTTGAAGTCTCTCACACCCTTTATGTTCCTCTTTGTGTATGAAATCACAGTACCACACCATTTGCCATTCAGAGAGCTAAATTGACTACAGGTTCCCTTTGTGGCCAAATCAGGTAATAAACAGCTTTGTACAAAGGCTTTCTTGTGGTTCAATGTTTAACTTTCTGTCTACAAGTGAAAGACCTGGTTTAAAGCTTACAACATTTTCTTAGCAGTGACTTTTGACACAGAAAAGCTTTTACTTTGACAAATTTTCATGTGTCAGTTTTTTTCTTTTGGAAATCATACTCTCTTTGACCGTCGCAAAGTCAAGATGATTTTCTTCTCTCTTTTTTTTTTTTTTTCACAGAAGCTGTATGGCTTTAGCTTTTACTTTTAGATCTATTGTCCATTTTCAGTTAGTTTTTATATAGCTACATGGTATGGGTCAAAATTCACTTGCTTTTATGGCACCTAATTTTCCCAGACGATTTATTGAATAGCTAAGACTTATCCATGAAATTGTTTTGACACCTCTGTCAAAAATCAATCACTGTTTTATAATTATCATCCTATATGTCTGCATTGCATTTTAAACTCTATGCAAGAGTATTTATTTATATTTTGTCTCTTTTCAATTCTAAGACTTCATCACATCTACTATTTAAAGATTATGGTGAGCTACTGGAAGAAATTTTAAAAGCAATATCAATATACACTTGGAACACAGGCTTTATCTTTTTGTTTAAAATGAAATTGTATTCTATTGTAGCATAATTTGATGTTGAGAATTTTTAGACTTTTATTAGCATCTCCTGTTTACAACCTTGGAAATTAAGCACAGTGTATATTCGCTCTCATAATATACACAAGTTATATTGAATGTTTCCTTCATGTAGATTGCCTTTGGTAGGAATGGCCATTTTGATGATATTAATCCTTCCAATCCATGAATAGGGACTATCTTTCCATTTCCTTATGTCTTCTTCTATCTCTTTTAGCAGTGTTCTATAATTTTCTTTGTATAGTTCTTTCACATTTTTTGTTAGATTTATTCCCAGGTATTTAATTTTTTTTTTTTTGGTGCAGTGGTAAATAGGATGGTTTTTCGAATTTCTTCTTCTTCTATTTGACTTTTTGCATATAGGAAAGCTACCCACTTCTGTGTGTTGATTTTGTATCCAGCTACCTTATTGAACTGGTTTGTTATTTCAAGCAATCTTTCTGTGGATTTTTTGAGGTTATCTATATAAAGAAACATGTCACCAGCATATAATGATAGCTTCAGTTCCTCTTTACTTATTTGTATCCCTTTTATGTCTTTCTCTTGCCTTTTTGCCCTAGCTAGAACTTCCAGTACAATGTTAAAGAGTAGTGGGGAGAGTGGGCAACCTTGCCTGATTCCAGATCTCAAATGGAATGATTTTAGCTTTTCTCCATTTAGGATGATGTTTGCCATAGGTTTGTCATATATGGCTTTTATTATGTTGAGGTAAATTCCTTTAATCCTTAATTTTTCAAGGGCTTTTATCAAGAATGAATGCTGAACTTTGTCGAATGCTTTCTCTGCATCTATTGACAAGATCATGTGGTTTCTGTTTTTCTCTTTGTTGATATAGTGTATTATGTTAATTGATTTCCAGATGTTGAACCACCCTTGTGCCCCTGGGATAAATCTCACTTGGTCATGGTGAATAATGTTTTTTATGCATCATTGGATTTGGTTCACCAGGATTTTGTTTAAAATTTTTGCATCTGTGTTCATTAAGGAAATTGGTCTATAGTTTTCTTTCTTGGAACTGTCCTTATTTGGTTTTGGTATGAGTGTGATGTTTGCTTCATAGAATGTGTTTGGCAGTTTTCCTTCTTTCTCAATTTTTTGGATGAACTTTAGTAGCGCAGGCATTATATCATCTTTATATGTCTGGTAGAATTCATTTGTAAACCATCAGGTCCTGGGTTCTTGTTTTTAGGTAGATTTTTGATGACTGCTTCAAAATCACTGCTTGTGATTTGTTTATTTAAATTCTCTATATCTTCCTTGTTTAATTTTGGGGAGTTGTATTTTTCTAAGAATCTATCCATCTCATCCAGGTTGTTGTATTTATTTCCATATAGTTGTTCATAGTAATCTCTTATTATCCTTTGGATTTCTTTTGTGTCTGCTGTAACTTCTCCTCTTTCATTTGTGATTCTGTTTGTTTGAATTCTCTCTTCTTTCCTTTGTGAGTTTTGCAAGTGGCTTGCCAATTTATTTATTTTTTCAAAGAACCATTTTTTGGTTTTTGTTGATCTTCTGGATAGTCTTTTTAATATCTAGTGACCTGTGATTTTAACTTAATTTAGTTTCATGCCCTGTTCCATGTTCCTCCAACTCATAGGAATGTGTTTTGTTAATGCTTAAAGAGATATATTGTTCCTTCTAAGGATGCTGACAACATCATTGCCTGATGAACATCTGCAGCCATTTTAAGCTGATAACACAGGAGGGTACAACTATCCTAGGAAGATCTTTAATGTGCTTTGATTGTTGACAGTTCCTAGACTGTCAGTGCCTTCCCAGACCTGAAAATTAAGGTCCTACACCCTTTATGTTCTCACACTCTTTTCTTTCTTTCTAACTTTGTTTCACTTGCCACTCAACAAGAGTTCCCTTAGAATATTAAGTGTCATTCTTCTGTGATATCACAGGTAATAAAGTGTTTCCTTTATGAAAACTATCTCATGGTTCAGAGTCTGACTCTCTGAGTGCAAATTATATGACCCCATTAGATCAGCAACAACCCATGCCATTATCCTAAACCAATATTGACATCACCTGCTTTCCTATCAATTCAAAATGGAATCACATCTCTCAAGAATAAGCTTATATGGTTTCTAGTTCTGTGAGTATAAAACCACAATATTTCAACAATAATGTTGCTTAATTTCCTCCTGGAAATTAACATTTGTTGTCTCTTCTGTCTCCCATCTCTTTTTTTCATATCTGTCCCATTTTTAAATATGTCGTGCAAGTGTGAACAGTTTAGAGGCTAACACATAGATTTCCACATAAAACAAAGCCATAGTTTTCTGAAACAAAACCTGTGTCCATTTTAAGAAAATTGGACTAGAAAAAGTCAAAAACTAGCAAGCTGACCATACAACTGGAGTATATAGCAAAGGAGGGGGAGGGTGAAGGTCAAAGCAGTGGAGGAATGAACACAAAGAAATATGGTGATGTTTATGAATGATATGGTGGCAGGAGAACTACAGTGTCTGCAATGATGTCTACAATTTAAAAATTTTAATTAATAAAAAATGCAAAAAATAAAAGCAGTTTAAAGAAATAAAGGAGAGGGAGGGAGGGAGCGACAGAGGATTTGGATCACAGCTCAAAAGTCACGTTTTTATTTAAAAACTCAAGGTCATTATGCATATTTAACTTCAGTTTTACAAGATCAGAACAGCTAGTGACTGTCAAATGATGACTGATGTCCATACCTAATTCACTTCATATAAATCCTGAAAGAACCCTGTGGTAACTTTCTGAAACTATTAATGAGCTGAGGACCCAATCCCTATCAAAAGGATTCAAGAGCAGAGTTTCCACACACTATAGGTCCTGGTTTAGGAAGAGTCACATTGCCATATTGATGAGTAAACCAATCAGAAATACCCTTCCTAAATTTTATAAACTATTTTGAATACTTATGAAAAATAGACCATCCACTACTTATATGACAAACATGAAAGAGGTTGGGTCAGGAAATGCAGGTTTATTCAGAAAAAAATGTACATGTATTTTTTTCACCATCTTGAATCTTGGTCTCATGATACAGCTTGCATAAGGTTTATTAGAAGAAACTATGTTTCAGTTGCTCAGCATGATTGTTCAAATTTCCCTGTTTTTAGTTGATTTTTTTGTCTGTTTTGCAAATTCAAGATTGTTGAGCTGGTACCATCTGGATGAAAGGAATGTGGGTCTGCAGTGTATCCCCATGATTCATATGTTAACAGAAAGCTCTACAGGGATCTTGCATGTTTGCTTAAGTACTCTTAAGGAAGTTAGTATATTAATGATCTCAGTGAAGCTAATGGATAACCAGAGCAGAGTCCTTTATCCTGGTGTGTACATTGATTTTTGGTTTCAAATTGAGCTCAATTTTCAGAGCAGTCTTGATACTGTCTTCATTTTTTAGATTTTTGACACTTTTTTGCACAAATTTATATAACATGAATGTTTATAAGAATGATTAAAAAGATAGATGTTTATGGCTATGACAATGATAGAGAGCAAGATAAATATTACAACTGCTATCACAGTAAAGCAAGAGAAACACCCCACAAATGTATAATACTAAATATTAAATGTTGACCCAAATAAAAACTATACAAGCATCATTGTTTAAGAAGTCAGACAAAAATTATTTTCACATAAACCCAGCATATACTATCTCATAAATTGGAAACATCAAAACTTCAGGAATTCTAAAGTCAAGTGATGTTACAAAACAGTTCCTTCTGGGTTCCTATAATTTCAAATTATGGTAGTTTAGGGTCTTTTTCCTAAGAGAATTCATCTATTCAAAATTTCAGAGAATTATACATATTAAAAGCAAAAATAAAACATGAACATCAACTCTATGCTGATACAAATGTATATGAAATACAAGAAGTTTAATTTCTTAAATCATAAAGATAAAAAAGCACATGATTGCACATCAGCTTATATTCTAGAATGAAAAACAACATAGACATCTCAAAGCCTGTGTGCACATTTCAAATTAATATGTAGTCAGAGTTTAAAATACTTTATAAACGTTCAGTATTTACCACTATCACAGAATAATTGAGTCCTATTGATTGTGAAACTGAAAGCATAGGTATTTTTATGCTCTCATAAAAATAAAATGCTTCAGGTTGACAGTCTTTAAAAATACAATTATATGACATGAAAAAAGAATCATCATCATCTACCATAATACTAAAAAATATTTATTATGTTCACTTATATTAACAGAGACTACCTGAAATTTCCACTTGTAAATATTCTAAGTATTAATGCATTAACTGCTTATGATTCTCCACTAAAGCTGCACATTGACCCAGTAAAGCAGAATCTATGGTCAGGCCTCAGAAACATTTTAAAACTCTTGCCAGATAGCCGGATGTGATGGCACACACCTGTAATCCCAACTACCTGGGAGGCTGAGGTTAGGGATCACTTGAGTCCACAGGTTCGAGACAACCCTGGGCAACATAGTGATACCTAGTCTCTGAAAAAAATAGCTGGGCATGGTGGTGCATGACTGTAATCCCAGCTACCTGGGAGACTGAGGTGAGGGATCACTTGAGTCTGTGGGTTCAAGACAACCCTGGGCAGCATAGTGAGACTTAGTCTCTAAATAATAATAATAATAATAATAATAATAATATAAAATAAATAAAACTCTTGTCAGCTATTTTCAATTTTTCACTTAAAAATTATGTCTTGAAATATTTATAAATCTTGTATAGTTGCAAAAGCACCATAGTTCTTATGTGCCCTTCACCCAGGTTCCCCAAACATCTTGTGTAAATGTTCCTTACTTTTGTAACCTTCTTTATTTTTTGAAATTTTTATTTGAAAATAATTGATTGTAGCTGCATAGGAAGTTTTGGATATAGCACAGGAATACCTGTGCAAATTACCCAATTTGTCCTAATAGTTACATTTTGCATAATTAAGTGATTCTAGTTCACAGGAGCTATCAATGCAAAAAATTATTTATTCAAGTGGTTACATTGACAAAGTATGAATGAAACAAATATACACATATATATGCTCTGATCATACATTAAGGTGACTAATTTAGGGATTAATTTGTATTTGTTCTTTTTTTTCCCAGAATGCAATGTACATAAATATGTAAATAATTTGTATCTATTCTTACAGACTATAAGCAAATACCAACACTTAAAATAGCCATGTGAGTGAAAACTGTCTCGTCAACTTTTTCTTAAATAGTTTATTTTATTTAATTTAAATGGTTGTGGTTCCCCTTGGGTATGTCCCCACTCCCCACTTCTGGTCCCTCCAAGTCCTCTCTCATTGCTATTTGTTGAACTATGTTTAGCCCATTGGCCTCTTCCTTTTCTGAAGCAATGTCTTTCTCCTGGGCAAGGATCTGCCTTGCTGGGGCATGGTAGACCATGCTGCCTAGATTTTCAGTCTTCACTTTGTGTCGTGCAGTCAGTCTGAGCTCCTTTGTAGCCTATCAGTGCCTACTTGCTGACTATCTCCACCGTTTTGGTTTCAGTTCCATTTTGCTGCTGCTTCTTATATTTCAACCTCTGGCTTAGGGAGTCTGTGACAGCTCTTGTCAGTAGGAAAGTCCCTTGATGGAGACAGACATCAGCAGATGGTTGGTCCGGCTCCTCGCTTCTCTGGGTTTGTGGCCCTGCTTTGGGGCCACTACCACATTTCTGTGGCCTTCCTCCTGCTGTGGTGAAGGACGATTCCTTGCTCTCCTTGTAGGTATTTCTGAGCTGGGATTTGGGCTCCCCACCCCTGGCAGCTGTGCAGATGTAACTCTGTGGTATGTCATTGGTATAACTGGTCACACACTTTTGTTCTGTGGTTTCCTCAGTTATGGTTTTCTTTTTACATTCCTGATGTTACAAGTTTCCTTCTTTTATCATTTTCTCTGATTTAAAGGCTTCCATTAGTCACTTTTAACTAGGTTTCTGCATCATTTTTTGAGTCTTAGTGACCTGGTCACAGTGTGATTCTAGATACACAACAAGACACAGGTTGTGGGAGGTTCAGAAACTCAAACTGAGGGGTCTACATGTAGCGCCCTGTGGCTTCTAGTTTCAGGGGAGGAGGTAAAGCTGACCATTCTCCCCACTCTGCTAGAACCCAACTGAAGTCATGGAGAGAGAACCCATGGACTACCAGGACTCTGGCTCAGCATTGTACCTACTGGGCAAGACTGATACTCAGGTAGAACCCGCATCATGACAGTCGACCCTTACACTGCTTGGATAAGACTCCAGATCCACTGCAGCCTGCCTCATCATCAGCTACTCTGGATACCCCTGCTCCACTTCTGGGCTCACTGCCAAAACAAAGTTCCAATCTCAGTGTAGGTCAGATTTGGACAGAGAGGTCTGAGTTTCACTTTCAAATATTCCACCAAAGTTGAAGATAAAACAATCAGGTTTGAGCTCCCAATGGACCAATCAGGCTCAAACTCTAACAGAGTTCATTCATTTGTGAGACCATTTAGCAATTGAAAATGGACCAATTATGTTTGCGCTCTACCAGCACTGACCAAACATATGGCGTTGTGAGCAGACCAATCAGGCATTAAAAGGTGGGATCCCTGAAGAGGATATAAGCCAAGGCAATAGGCATCTACAACCATTCATTAGACAGTTTCAGACACATTCATCCACACTTAGACTGTGCAGATCTTCCAGACCTTCTAGAACTTTGACACCTCCATAAATCTCAACAGACCTCCATGGATCATCACAGATCTTTGAAGTCCCTAAAACTTGAAAAATTTTGCAGGATTTTGCAAACCTTCACATTTAGTCTCTGTTTCAAACCGCAAACTGACTGCTGCTCCTAGTTCTGGCCCTGACTCAGATATCACCTGCTAACTGATGCTGACTGGGATTGACCTGGGAGACCAACTGAATAGGTTTTACAATGAATTCTAATAAATATTTAATACCAAATGGATTTAATAATTTGGATCTAATAATCCAAAGTAAGAGTAGTGGGACTTGGTAATAAACAGCAACATCTGGCATAGTGAGATAATTCAAATGCTCAGACTATAGAGAGTGACTTTGAAATGTGTAAGAAAGCATTTCTGGCTCCCATTCTTATTTATGGGAAGCATTATGTTAGACACGACCCACACTAATTATTTTTTCCCTCCTAATTATGAATGGTACAAGAAAAGAATCACACAAAAGTGTTATTTTCAGGAACAAAGGTTTAATATTATTAGTAAAATCTTCTTTGATTAAAAAAATAATTACATGCCATTTGTTCTCAATGTGGGAGGAATGATGGACATTTAATGAATTATCAGTAAGGAGACCTTCATTCAATCAAGGTCAGGAAGAAGCTGACAAAGTGATCAGGGCTTTGAAATATACACTCTAAGGCCGGGCACGGTGGCTCGTGCTTGTAAGCTTCAGCCTATGAAGCGGCCGGGGCTAGGAATCACGGTTCGAGTCCCACCTGGGGCCCGTAGCGAGACCTAGTTCCAAAAAAAATAGCTGGGCATGGTGGTGCGTGTCTGTAATCCCAGCTACCTGGGAAGCTGAGGCTGGGGATTGCTTGAGTCTGTGGTACCCCGGGCAACGAGAGCCTGAGGTTTCACGGGCAAAAATAGCAAGACCTAGTCTCAAAAAAAAAAAAAAAAAAAGAAATATAAGCTCTTTTGTTATCTGGAAATACATCCCTCAACCTGGGTACAACCTGTTTTTTTGACACATGAAATCACAGGGACTGTCTTGACCTTCCAGAATAAATCCACAACATTGATGATTATATCCTGTGGCCCAATGCTGAACTCTCTGCCAGTGCAAGGATGGCTGTTGTTCACAGTTCCAGGGAGACTTCTACAAATTGCCTCAAGCCAGTCTCTTTAAGTATGGTGAGTGTGGGATCTTCAGGAATACTCGGCACCACATGATGGCTGTCCTACTGTCACAAGTGAGCAGAAATGGAGGAAGACAAGAGACTTCAGAGGGTTGCAGAAGTAAGTGCAAATGGGCAAGGCTGAAGCATCTGATATCTGAATTGTTTCTAGTGATCAGAAACGTTGTGTACTTTCATTTGGTTATCCACATATTAGTGAAACCATTTGGTTTCTGTCTTTTTCTTTCTGACTTGTTTCTGCCTATATGATTTTTTTTAGGTACAACCATGTAACCATAAATTCACCAAATCTGTCATTTTAATTGAGTAATATGCCATTGTGTATATATACACCACATCTTTTTCATATATTCATCAGATTTAGGACATTTGGTTTGTTTCCATGTCCTTGCAATTATAAATAGTGTCGCATAAAATTCCAAGCACAGGTGTCCCTTTGTACCCACATTGAGGTCTCCTTTGGGTAGATTCCCAGAAGAGCGATTACTGGGTGAAGTGGTAGTTCTATTTTCATTAGTTTGAGTGTCCTCCACACTGCTTTCCATAGTGGCTGGATGAGTTTGTATTCCCACAGCAATGTAAAAGTGTTCCTTCCTCTCTGCATCCACACCAGCACTTATTGGTGCCTGTTTTTTGTTTTGTTTTGGTTTGGTTTTTTGATGTGGGTCATTCTTACTGGTGTAAGGTGGTATCTCATTGTGGTTTTGATTTGTATTTCCCTGATTGCTAGTGACGTTGAGCAATTTTTCATATGCCTGTTGGCCATTTGTATTTCCTCTTTGGAGAAGTGTCTTTTCAGTTCTTCTCCCCATTTTTTGATTGGGCTCCTTGTTTTGTTTATGTTTAGTTGTGTAAGTTCTTTGTGGATCTTCATTATTAAACCCTTACCACTCTTGTGGAGTGCAAACATTTTTGCCCATTTGGTTGGGCTTCTTTTTGCTTATTCTGTTGTCTCTTTTGCTGTACAGAAGCTTTTTAGTTTGATGTAGTCCCATCTGTTTATGTTTTCCCTCAATTTTTTGCCATCTGTAGAGTTTCCAGAAAGGGATTTCTGAATTGTAATTCATGGAAGTGTTTTGCCCAAGTTTTTCTCTATGTATGTTATGGTTTCAGGTCTGACATCTCAATATTTTATTCATTTTGAATTGGTTTTTGTACATGGTTTAAGGGAGGGAGTTGTCTTGGTCCTTTTTTTTAATGTCTTAGTCCAATTTTCCCAGCACCATTTATTGAAGAGGCTATCTTTGTTCCAATGTAAGTTTTTCACTTCTTTGTCAAAGATTAGTTGACTATATACGTGTGGTTCTATTTCCAGGCACTCAATTCTGTTCCATTGGACTGATTGTCTGTTTTTGTACCAGTACAAAGCTGTTTTAATTATTATGGCTTTGTAGTATAACTTGAAGTCTGGAATAGTTAAGCCTTCATTCTCTCTATTTTTGGTCAAGAGTTGTTTTTTTTTTTAATATTTGAGGTCTTTTTTGTTATTCTATATGAATTTTTGGAATTTTTGTTCTATCTCTTTGTAGAATGTCATTGGAATTTTTATATTTATATAACTTCTAAATTTATATTGAATCTGCAGATTGCTTTTGGAAGGATGGCCATTTTGATGATGTTAATTCTTCCAACCCATGAACAGGGATGTCTTTCCATTTCCTTATGTCTTCTTCTATCTCTTTTAGCATTATTTTAAAGTTTTCTTTGTATAGTTCTTTCATGTGTTTTGTTAGGTTTATTCCCTGGTATTTAATTGTTTTTGGTGCTACAGTAAATGGAATGGCTTTTTAAATTTCTTCTTCTTCTTCTGCTTGGCTTTTTTGCATATAGGAAGGCTACTGAATTTTGTGTGTAACCGGTTACCTTACTGAGCTGGTTTATTGTTTTGAGATGTTTTTCTGTAGATTTTTTTTGGTTCTCTACATTAATAATCATATCATCTGCATGTAATGATAGCTTCAGTTCCTCTTTTCCTATTTGTATCCCTTTTATATCTTTCTATTGGCCTATTGCCCTAGCTAGAACTTCCAATAAAATGTTAAAAAGTAGTGGAGAGACTGGGCATCCTTGCCTGGTTTCGGATATTAACTGGAATGATTTTAGTTTTTCCCCATTTAAGATGGTTTGCTGTAGGTTTGTCATAGATGGCTTTTATTATGTTGATCCCCAATTTTTCAAGGGCTTTTATCATTAATGGGTGCTGGACTTTGTCAAATGTTTCTCTGCATCTATTGATGTGATCATATGGTTTTTGTTTTTCTTCTTGTTGATGTGGTGGATTATGTTAATTGATTTCCGAATGTTGAACCATCCTTGTGCCCCTGGAGTAAATCCGACTTGGTCATTGTGAATTATGCTTTTCATGCATCGTTAGATTTGATTTGCAAGGATTTTGTTTAAATTTTTTGCATCCATGTTCATTAAGGAAATTGGTTTATAGTTTTCTTTCTTGGTACTGAATTTCAGATATATTTCTATCACAATAATTACTTACATTTGTGTGAAGTTAAAAAAAGTTCTGCAGTCTCAGCAGAAGAAAGGTATCTTAGGCACTTCAATATTCACAGAAATGAGTCCTCACCTTGAGGGGTCAGGTGTTGAAGCATTACTAAGTTTCAAAGGCATCTGACATCAAGAAACTGATTAGATGCTGATTCTACTGGACATTTGATGTCAAATCACTTATATTCTAAAACAATGTTTAGTGAAATGTTCACTTTGTATAGAAATTGTCAAAATTGGAGGGGTTAAGAAAGAATTGTATAAGGTGAGATGCTGGAAGCCACTGGTGCCAGCACCAGGCCTCTGGGGAAACACACCACCATGCCACCTCCACTGCAGCAGACCCAGGGAGCCACCCCCTAGAGTCAGGTTCCTGAGGGAACCCAACTGACCCTTCCTCCACCCAGGTGAGACGTTGGAAGTCACTAGCACTGCTTGTGGTGCCAGTGCTGGCGCAAATCACTAAACTAAAGTACAGATTTACTTTCAATCTGGAAAACATTGCTATCAGCATGCCAACCAACACCAGATACATGGTTTCTCAATATGAAGAACAAGTTAGAAAGCAAAACACAGTAAGGAGAAAAACTGTAGACATGCAAGCAAGCCCTATAGAAATAATCCATTACCACCAAAGAAAAGACAACTCTAGAAAACACCAAGGAAAACATTGAAGAAATTATGTATATCTCAGACAAAGATTCCAACATCAACATGTTAAATGTACTCCAACAAATAAGAGAAGAATCAGAAAAAAAGGAAACCGAATGATAGAAACATTCAATGCACTAAGGGAAGAAGTAGAAACATATAAAAAAGAAAGCATCAATATGTATAACCTAATCAATGAACTGAAGAATGAAAATGAATCCCTAAAATTGAAATTGAAAGAGACTCAAGATTTAAGGGTTGCAATAGGTGAGCTCAAAAATACACGGAAAAGCCATGAAAGCAGATTACATGAAAAAGAAGAATGAATCAACACACTTGAGGATACAGAAATAGAGAGGACAAAGAAAGAAAAAGAGAGAGAAAAACAAAGTAAGAGAACTGAAATAAAGCTCAGAGATATGTCAGATTCCTTAAAGAAAAGAAACATAAGAGTAATAGGAATCTCAGAAGGAGAGGAGAGAGTCATGGGACCTGAAAGTCTTTTCAATATAATAATAAAGGAGAACTTCATGAATCTGAAGAAATGAAAATAGAAATACAGGAAACCAAAAGGACACCAAACTACTTTAATGAAAGAAAAGTCACAGTGAGACATATCATCATAAAACTTCCAAGAACCCAAGATAAGGAAAAAATAATAAGAATGGCTAGAGAAAAGAAACAGATAACCAACAAAGGAAAATTCATTAGACTGACCTCAGATATTTCTGAAGAGACACTCCAGGCAAGGAGAGAATGAAGTCACATCTACAAAAACTCCAAGACAAAAAGTGCCAGCCAAAAATACTCTACCCTGCAAAGTTATCCTTCCTTATATGAAGGAAAATATAGAACCTTGTCTGACAAAGTCTCCAGAAATTTGCTACCATTAAACCCCCACTCCAAGCAATTTTGCAGGAGGCCTCAAGATCAAAACAATAAGAACAAAAATTTTTTAAATTAAAAAAAATAAACCCCAAATGACCACCA
Source organism: Uropsilus gracilis (assembly GCA_004024945.1). Classification (NCBI taxonomy): domain Eukaryota; kingdom Metazoa; phylum Chordata; class Mammalia; order Eulipotyphla; family Talpidae; genus Uropsilus; species Uropsilus gracilis. Next base: position 19,347 of record PVHY01006700.1, read on the forward strand.
GGAAACCATTAGAATCACAAACATCAATAATCACCCTATATGTCAATGGTCTAAACAAAAGACAAAGAATTGCAGACTGGATCAGAAAACAGAACCCAACATTCTGCTGCCTCCAAGGAACACATCTGATCTCTAAGGATAAGCACAGACTGAAGGTGCAGAACTGGAAAACCACACTACAAGCAAATGGCCCCCACAAGAAAGCAGGAGTAGTCATTCTTCTATATATTAAGAGTCAACCCACCAAAAATACATAACAATAATAACATATATGCAGTGAGGGAGGACCAAAATTCATAAAACAACAACTAGTAGAACAGAAATCAAATATTGACGAAAACACATATGTGGTAGGAGATTTTAACATGCCACTCTCAACAAAAGACAGATAGACAAACAACAATTATACAGACACAAAAGCTTTAAAGGAAGAGCTAGCCCAAAAGGACCTAATAGATATATACAGGACACTACACCCCCAAGGAAAAGAATAACTTTGTTTTCAAATGCACATGGTTCATTCTCTAAAACTGAACATATATTATGCCAAAAGACAAACCTGAATAAATATACAAAGATTAAAATAATACCAATCTTTTTCTCCAATAATAAAAAGAAAACAAGGAGAGTAAACACTACATGGAGACTGAGCAACAGGCTTCTTTAGATCACTGGGTACAAGAGGAAATCAAAGAAGAAATGAAAACCTACATGCAGACAAATGACAATGATGACACACGTTCCAAAATGTGTGGGACGCAGTAAAAGCAGTAATACGAGGGAAGTTCATAGCAATACAGGCCCAAATAAAAAGAATTGAAACAGCCCAAAGAAATACTCTAATCTCCCAATTTGAGGACTTAGAAAAAGTGCAACAAAAAAATCCAAAACCCAGCAGAAGACAAGGAATAACAAAAATAAAAGCAGAGATTAATGAAATAGAAACCAAAAAAAACCATCAAGATGATAAAGAAAACCAAAAGCTGGTTCTCTGAAAAAATAAATAAACTTGACAAACCCCTTGCAAGGCTTACAAGAAGAAAGAAATCTCAAATAAACAGGATCATAAATGAAAAGGGAGATATTACAACAGACCCGGCAGAAATCCAAAAGATAGTTAGAGACTACTATGAACATCTATATGCAAACAAATACAGCAATCTGGAAGAGATGGACAAATTCCTAAAACAAAGCAGTCATCCAAAATTGAACAAAGAAGAAATAGAAAACTTAAACAGGTCAATCACAAGCAGTAAAAATGAGGCAGTGATCAGAACTCTCCCTAAAAACCAGAGCCCAGGTCCAGATGGTTTCACAAATGAATTCTATCAAACTTTCAAAGAGGAACTAACACCGGTGCTGTTAAAACTCTTTCAAAAATTTGAGAAAGAAAGAAAGCTACCAAATACCTTCTATGAAGCAGGCATTACACTAATTCCAAAACCAAATAAAGATAGTACAAATAAAGAGAACTATAGACCAATCTCCCTAAAGAACACAGATGTAAAAATTCTAGACAAAATTCTGGCAAACCGAATCCAACATTGCATAAAAAAGGTCATTCATCATGACCAAGTGGGATTCAAACCAGGGGCACAGGGATAGTTCAACATCTGAAAAACAATCAACATAATCCATCACATCAACAAAGAGCAAAACAAAAACCACATGATCATATCAATGAATGCAGAAAAAACATTTGATAAAGTTCAGCATCCTTTCATGATGAAAGCCCTGGAAAAAACTGGTATAAAATGAACATACCTCAGCATAATAAAAGCCATATATGACAGACCCACAGCAAATATCATCCTTTACTGGGAAAAACTGAAACCATTTCAATTAAGGTCTGGAGCCAGGCAAGGATGCCCACTCTCTTCACTCCTTTTCAACATAGTTCTGGAAGTCCTAGCTAAGGCAATAAGACAAGAGAAAGACATAAAAGGAATTCAAATAGGGAAACAAGAAATAAAAGTTATCATTACACACAGATGATATGATACTCTATGTAGAGAACCCAGAAAAATTGACAGAAAAGTTGATTGAAATAATAAACCGATTCAGTAAGGTAGCTGGATAGAAAATCAACACACAAAAATCAACAGCATTCATATATGCAAAGACTCAATCAGAAGAAGAAGAAATTTTAAAAAATACCCCATTTACCATTGCAGCAAAGAAAATCAAATACTTGGGAATTAACCTAACAAAAGAAATAAAATCAACATTATCAAAATGGCCATACTACCAAAGGCAATCTACAGATTCAATGCAATTCCAATAAAGGTCCCAATGACATATTTTAAAGAGATAGAACAAAAATTACTGAAATTCATATGGAGCAACAAAAGACCCTGAACAGCCAAAACCCTTTTGACAAACAGAAGATAGAATGGAGGTATTACTAATCCAGACTTCAAACTGTACTACAAAGTCATAATACTTAAAACAACATGGTACTGGTACAAAAACAGACACACAGATCAATGGATCAGAATTGAATACCCAGAAATAAAACCACACAGTCAACTAATCTTTGACAAAGGGGCAAAAAACATACTCTGGAACAAGGATAGCCTCTTCAGTAAATGGTGCTGGGAAAACTGGATCAAAACTTGTAAAAAAAAAAATGGACCAGGACAACACCCTCATACCCTGTACAAATATTAGCTCAAAATGGATAAAGGACCTGGAAGTGAGACCTGCAACCATAAAATACATAGAAGAAAACCTGGGCAAAACCCTTCATGAATTTCACATTAGAAATTCATTTTGGGAAACTATGGCCAGCAAAAAAAAAAATGAAGGAAAACATAAACAGCTGGGACTATATCAAACTATAAATTTCTGTTCAGCAAAAGAGACAATAAACAAAACAAAAAGAAACCCAACAAAGTGGGAGAAAATTTTTGCCCTCCAGGTAAGTGACAAGGGTCTGATAACAAGATCCACAAAGAGCTCCTACAGCTCAACAAAAACAAAGCAATAAACCCAGTCAAAAAAGGGGGAAAAGAATTTAAATGATACTTCACCAAAGAGGAGATAGAGATGGCTAGGAGGCATATGAAAAAATGCTCCACATCACTAATAATCAGTATAATGCAAATTAAAACCACAATGAGATACCATCTTACACCATAATAAACAGACAACAACAAATGTTGGTGTGGATGTGGAGAAAAAGGAACTCTCTTACACTGTTGGTGGGAGTGCATACTGGTTCAGCCACTATGGAAGACCGTGTGGAGGACCCTCCAACAATTGAAAGTGGACTTAACATTTGACCCAGCAATTCCACTACTGGGAATCTACCCAGAGGACATGAAAACATTAATTAGAAAGGACACTTGTACACGCATGTTCGTTGAAGCTCTGTTTACAATTATGAATATTTGGAAACAAACCAAATGCCCCAAAACAGATGATTGGCTAAATAAAAAAGTGGTACATATACAAGATGGAATACTACGCATCCATCAAGGAGGACAAACACGTCATTCGCAGCAACATGGATGGAACTAGAAAGAATCATATTAGCAGAAATAAGTCAAAAAGAAAAAGAGAAATACAGGATGGTCTCACTTATATGATGGATATAGGGTTTGACAAACAAATGAATAAGAAAAAATAAAAACAACCAATGGGACTGAACAATGGAGCAAGAGAGGAGGAAGGGGAAGAAGGCGAGGTGAAGTGCACAAAAGATCAGGATGGTTAACAGGTGTTAGTGAAGTGGGAATGCAATAATGTAATATAAATACACATATATATGCAAAGTTTTTTAAAATGTAAATTAAATTAAGAAAAAGAACAGCCATTGCAGAGAAAGTTGACATTCTCTGTGGATATCACTACTATCCTATTCCCCATTATACATTACCAGAAATAATAATTAGTACACTGGATCTGATGTTTGCCATTCCAGTGGTATTTGAAACTTTTAAATCACATTTCAGTAAATAATATATTGTTTTGCATGGTGATAATTTTGTAATTATGGTATTGTAATATGTATACCTATCTATGTAACTTGTTTTCTTCCCACAAAAAAGTTTTAAATTATTTAAAACAAAGAATTGTACGGCAATTTTTCAGCTATTAGATTGACCATTAATAAGCAAACCAATATACATAAATCATTTCTCATTCCTCCATATCCAAGAGACTTTTGAGTAACTTGGCTGCAAAAGTACATAAGGCAAACTTACAGTCTTACTGACACTCACATGTTCCTCACTTACCAAACAAAACATAAAACCAACAACAAAACAGAGATCCATGGAGTAAAGTTAAGAAAAACACAAGTGCTATTGAAGCTATTAAAATAAATGAGACACTACCCTTGAATACTATAATATAATAAAATCAAAGTAATGCAGTATAAAATTCAGCAAGGAAAAACATGTGTCACTGCAGTATCTATCTTACTATATTTACTAGTCTGTGGGTTTTCTTAGAGCAGTTTGAATTTCATGGATTTTTATTCTTTTAATCACGTTCTTACTAGGCACTTTAGAATTTAAAATTTTCATGGGAAATTTCTAACAATGGACATACCATTTTTTCTCACATTATCCATGTTATGTCCTCAATAAGGGTCTCTTCTGTCAAATAAATCAATTATAAATAGACTTTCTAGATTTCTGAATTGAGTTTTGTCACTAATCAATCAGGTGTCATTTGGGGTATTTTGTCCATTGGTCGCAGAACAGTGGGAGGAAATTGATGCCCCAGTACATTGACTGGGGATCAGGCCCTGTAACTGAATACCATCTTCAGCCATATTTAAGAAATAACATCAGAAATCAAACCGAGAGAAGGGAGATCCTGAGTGGGCCCATATCTATAAAACCGCCTTTCAAAAGAGTAGACTGGAAAATGGAATGACACTTTTTTCTTTTTGAAATAATTGTCAATAACATGTCATAGTTTGAAAGAATCAAACAAGGGCAGAACATTATGAATTTCCCTGAGGTTCACAACAGGTGATTTTCATACTTTGTGAAAACACTGACAAGAAGTTAAAGTAGAATTTAGAGATCTTTAATGTATCCCCAGTATTTTATTGGTGAAGAGATAGGTCCTAAATAATTTTGAGCACCTACACAAGAAGAAAGATTGTATTTCATGTTCACTGTAATCTGAATCATGAATAATATGTGGGATGATTAACTGCAGTAGCAGTTAAGTGGGGGATAGTTTCTGAAGATATGACTGAGTCCAACAGTTTCAGAATTTGTTTTTCTGACTCACTGGAACCTGCTCTATTAGCCCATAAGAAATGTATTTATTGGTTGATTCTCACCCTACTCTATACTAAGGCCAAACATTTGAAGTCAGAAAATTAATTTAATTTAACTTTATGATTTAGTTGGGTTTACCAGGATGAAAATAATAAAATTTGCTCATTCAAAAAATTCCTTCAGTTTTGTTCATATTATGAATATTTTTTAATTTTGTACCATTTCCTTTACCTTTAAAAATATTTTCTTCATATACACACAGACAAATAAATAAATAATATTTTCCTGAGCCCACAAATTAATCTTTAACAGTCTTTCTCTAGTATGAGGGAAAAAACTTATTTTCATGTAAAACAGATCTTGATTTTTTCTAATAAGGTAAAATCACGTAAAACAAATACCAGAGGCCTATCTGTTGTGCTCATTCTTAAGAGCCCAGAAGATGAAAAATAAAGACCTTGTCAAAAACAGTGATCCCACTATAGGATGTGTCAATCATAATTTGCAAATTTATTTCCTGCAAAGTGAGGGTAAAATCCCCTTCCTTTCAGCTCTCTATAAATAATTGACATTTTTGTCAAGAATCTCTCCTTTAAAAATGTGAAAAAATACTTATGATGGGAAAAGGAAATATAGCTCATGAAAAAATGGAGAAGAAAATACACTTAGATGATTTGTCACATTTTATGTCTGGATGGAAAGGTATCAAGGAGGCACAAGACTAACAGTGAATGAGGACAGACAGATGCAGACAGCTATTTATGGATAGGAAAGGTGATGACTCCAAGAGACCTATCACGCCCATATCAGATTGTCTTCTCCACTTGCTATCCTAGAAGACATGTACACATTAATTAGAGATTAGAATGCTCTTGCAAACAGATAAATAAATGGCATCCTTGAAGAGTGAATTAACCCAATTTACAGAATCAATGGATAATTATTCCTTAAGATTATTGAAGACTATTTCCCCAAATGTAGGGTTGTTGGAAAGTCAATTAAGTCATGCAACATGTCCAATTCTTCCTCTATATTACAAGTGAAAATAGAGCTAAGTCAAAGAAGCTAAAATACGTACACAAAAATAGGGTGGTCAGATTTGCCACATGAGCATTTCCTGAAAGGGTCTTTATGTTAGAGGGAGAAAAAAAGATGTTTTCTGACTCTTACCAAAGTCCTGCCAGTCTCTTACCCAGATCTCAGTGAACCTGAACTCTGTCCCTGTTCCTCTACAGGGCAAGGTCAAGTGTGATGTGGTCATCGCTTGTGGATGTTAGAAGACAAAGGTCTCAGCCAAATGTTCCCAAATCTCAGCTTGGATCCATTCCACGGATTGGACAGGCAAACTCAAGCAGAGGCAACAACAGGCCGTGATCCTGTTTCCCATACGTTAGACTGAGGGACCCCTGTAAGTTAGGCCATCAGCTGAGCCACTTGTCTTGCTACATTTCTAGGGTTTCAGAATTCTTTTCATAATTTGTTTTAATACTCTAACTCAAAGTAGCCAATATGCATACTTTGAGTAGGTTACAACAGTTACATCTAGCTATTGCACACATTTATTTTTTCTACACAGTCTTATTACAGGATGACCATCCATTTACAGGGTAACACAAATAGCCATAGCATTTCATTACAATGTCAAGTGTGGTAGCTCATCTCACAGGTACTTGGGAGTGTCGTCTTCCAAATTATTCTCATGGATCTTTCCATCTTCAAGTCTATGATCAAACACAACATTCTCAATCAGTGATTGTCACCAACTCCCTACTTAAGGATCCCCACACCTTTGTTCCCTTTCCTTTACTTTGCTCCATAATCTTTAAATTTTTCTAACATTCTACCTACCTTTTTTATGAACTGCATGGTGCTCTGCACAAAATTGCAATCTCCATTAAGGAAGAGTTTGTTTTGTTTTATTGTTTTATGACTTTATTCATGGCAGTAAAATCAGCACCTAGAAAAATAACCATCTTAATGTAAGTGTGCTGTAAATATTTCTTAAATGTTGTTGAGTTTGGGGAAAGGTTTTATTGTGACTCCTCAACACTGTGCCTGTGCTTATTAGCTTCTTGTCCGGGGAAGATGCATCTTCAGAAATTTCAATCACTCACACCCTAGGTCATGAACTGTATATTAGAGAAACGAGAAACATTTTCTCAACAATACCATCATCTCTCAGAAGCACATCAGCTCCAGGACTAGAAAATTCACTCTTATGAGATCAGGAATTCTTCCAAGGTCTTTTGTTTTGTTTTGTTTTAATTTAAAACATGAGCTTCTGTTCTTTTTATCTTCCTTTTTGAACTTTTGCTAAAACAACTCCCATTTTGGAGGAGATGCCAAGCTTCAGCTTGGATAGAAGAGAGCTAGCAAGCAACCAGAGAACAAGGGATTAAAAAGCACATTGGGGAGTCCCGCCACCAGCACGCAGCTGGATGGCTGCCCGCAGACCTGGGGACCTCAGCTGGCAGTCGGAACCCCCTTCCCAGCAGGGGGCAAAAGCTGGTGGAATCCTGGGTCTGACCCTTCCACGGATGAAGCTGGGTTGAGGGGAGGGGCGGACAGGGCTTTAGCCTCATCCACCAGCAGACGACTGCATGGGGCAGTCATCCACCCACCCGAGGAACCACGGCCTGGAACAGCCAAGGCCTTATGCCAGGGAAGGTTGAAGCTGCACCCCCTGTGAGGCCTTTTGGACCCTGCCCCTGGCAGACATGGCAGTGTGGGGATGGGGTGGGACCTTGAGCTCCACTTTGGCCTGCCTTCAGAACTCCCTTCCCAGCGAGGGGTAAAAGAAGCACAGAACCACTGGTATGACCCTTCCACCCATGAAGCTGGTGTGGGGAGAGGGGACTGGGCAGGGCTTTAGTCTCGTCCCTAAAGAAAGGATAAGTTCACTGATAACTCTATACCTTGCTGATACTCCTCAAACTACATACAATTCATGTAGTTTTTAGTAATGGCCACTTTTTTTATTAAGAGTAAGACAAAGAAATTCGGAAATGGTAAGAAATTTTTTTTTTGGTAATTGGGTATTTTTTGATAGAATTTTTAAAATTTTATTGATTGTATATATATACATTTACATCACTGTATACCCCGAGGTATTCCCATGTCATCAATGCTCCATCAACTTGCGCTAATTTTTTTAATAATTTTATTTTGTATATATATATATATTATATATTATATATATATAATATATATATAATAATATTATAATAATATAATATTAATATAATATAATAATATAATATAATTAATAATTATATAATTAATATAATATAATATTAATATGATAATAATATAATATTGATAATAATAATATTATAATATTAATAATAATATAATAATATTAATAATATTAATAATATAATATTAGTATAATATTAATATAATATAATATTAATGTAATATAATATTAATATAATATAATAATATAATATTATAGTAATATTATAATAATATAATATATTATGTATATTATATATATATATATATTACATTACTGTATACCCCAGGGTCTTGCCATTTCCTTAACACCTGTTAACCATCTTATTCTTTTGTGCCCTCTGCCTCTCCTGTTTTCTTCCCCCTCCTCTTTTCTCACTCTATTGTTCAGTTCTGTTGGTTATTTCTAATTTTTCTATTTGTTTGTTTTTCCCTACACTCTTCATATAAGTGAGACTATCCCATATTTCTCTTTTTCTTTCTGACTTATTTCTCCCAATATGAGTCCTTCTAGCTCCATCCATGTTGCTGCAAATGACAAATGTTTTTCCTCCTTGGTTGATGCATAATATTCCATCATGTATATATACCAATTTTTTTTTTCAGCCAGTCATCAGTTTTGGGACATTTGGATTGTTTCCATATCTTGGCAATTGTAAACAAAGCTGCAATAAACATGCATGTACAGATGTCCTTTTTAATTAGTGTTTTCATGTCCTCTGGATAGATTTCCAGTAGTGGGACTTCTGGGTCGAATGATAATTCCACTTTCAATTATTTGAAGATCCTCCACACAGTCTTCCATAGTGCCTGGACCAGTTTGCACTCCCACCATCCAGTCTAAGTGTTCCTTTTTTCTCCACATCCATGCCAACACTTGTTGTTGCCTGTTTTTTTCTTTTTTTTCTTTTTTTTATTCTTTAAATCACAAATTCAGTAAATGGATTTTGAGATAGCTCCCCACCTCCCTCCCTCCCTCAGGTGCTCTCTCCATTCTTTTACACCCCACTCTTTGTTGTTTGCTAGTCTGTGTTAAGTCCATTAGTCTCTTTCTTTCCTGTGATAGTGTTCTTTCATTGAGTGAAGGACTATATTCTCAGAACCAGGCGAGCCTTGATCATAGGTTTTCAGCCTTGTTTGCATTGGGAAGCCAGTATATTTTTATGTTCTTTCCTTGCTTTCTCATTGGAGACTGTCTTCTCCAATCCCATCTCTGTTGTTTGCTGCCTTAACTTATGGTTCTGGCATCAGATTTAGGGGGTATTACCCCCTGCCATTGCCAATGAAGAAGTTTCTTGTGGATATAGGCGATATAGGCAATTGTGATTGGCCATTAATAGAGGATCTCCTCTGCCTCCGTTTGCAGCTTTACTGTGGGGATGATGCCACCAGTATTTGGCTTTCCTTTCCTCTTCCATAAAGTGGGGGGGGCACCTTGCTCCCCTAGAAGGCATCTCCTAAATGGGGTCTTGGGTCTTCCAGACTCAGGGAGCACATAGGTGCACTTCATGATATTGT